>JAATLQ010035097.1:0-26692 GCA_013421005.1 Heliconius erato x Heliconius himera | reverse complement strand
TGGGTTTTTTACAGGATGTTTTTGATGGCATCTCACTTCTTTTTGTAGAGTCCTACTTTTTGGTACCTATCTACACTTATTATTTTCTATTATACAGTAATAATGATTCATTAACTGCAAATGTAACCTTGTAATCCTATACATTTATATGGGATTACAAAGTTATTCATGCAGTTGGTGTATTTGGAAAACTGGACTGAAATTACAAAATATTTAAGTTTTCCCATGATTAAGACACTGAACTCGATTTGTATTCCAAATTTGAAGCTTCTATGTCTGCTAGAAGTGTCTTGGACTTTTGATGATCGGTGAGTCAGTCAGTGAGTGACAAAATTTAGAAACTTTAACAAGTTGTCATTCTTAAACTACTGGTTCAAATTGACTGAAATTTTAAATATACCGTATTTATATTATGCCTAATTATATACTGAAAATTCAGGTTTCTTGTTTTATCCACAACGAAGTTATAGGGGGTCGAAAATAGCCTGAATTGCTTCGAGAAAAGGATGGTACGGCCGTGCCGCCGTTTTTTGCTCGACTTGGCGGGGGCACTACCGTGCCCCCAGATTTATAGGCAGAGGGAACCTGGTGTTAAGACAACCCGTTCCCCATTTTCCGCCAATTTTCGGAGACATTGCGTGCTGAGTGGAGGAACTCCAATATTTCACTTCCTTTAGTGGGGATCGAACCCACAACAGTCACGTTTACAATCACACACTTGTGCCTCTGCTCCACGACTGGCCTCTGTAATACTTAACAATGAAATAACAGACTAATTGCTTTGATGAAATATGTATGTAATTCTTCTTTTATCACAGTCGAAAGCTTCGTTCCAGTGGCGTATATTGTTCTCGTGGTAATTTTTTTTCATTTCGAAATATTATCGACTCAAGTTACCAGTTAATGGCTTACACGCTTGTCCATTATAACGATGACGTAAATTTTGAGTAACTGTTTTAAGTATTATAATGTAGGTATGTTTTTTCGCAACTACTACTTAGACTTGGCGCGTCTTTATTTTCAATTGATAGTTAATCAAATAATCAGCTTCACACTGTATCCCGAACACAGCAGGGAAGGCAGGGCGAACCTAGTGTTAAAATACACTGTTCCCCACTTTCTGCCGAGTTCTGGAGGCATTGTGTGTTGAGAGTGGCGGAACTCAACACCGCGCTTTGCCTCGACACCAGAGCGAAGTAATGAAAATATAAATGTAAGTAAATATTTCATCTCCTCAAGTGGGGATCGATCCCACAACCAGCCGATTTTACAGTCACGCTCTGTGCCCCTGCGCCACGACTGGCCTGAATTATTGATAGTAGGTTTTGCAAATTAATAAATTTGTTTAATTCCGATGTTCTACTGTGTAACAAATTTGCTCAGAGACTTATTATTATTGTTTAAACTATTCTAAACGTAACAAGATGTATGTGGGTCGTTTTCTTAATAATATTTATATTCAGTAACAAACAATGATTACTATACAAAGTCAGGCAGGCAGGCCGTTCCATCTTAGTGGAAATAATTGCGTTCGAGGTCAAGTTCTGCTAAGGTCAAAATACTTAGTGAGGAGTAATTTTCATATTAAATAGTTAGATAATTTTACTAAACACCTCCATTACACATAGAAAGTGTGAATAAATGATATAAAATAATTGTAAACTGAAATATTTATTATGCGTCAGCGCATCTTTAAAAATACAATTTTCTGGGTAGATAAATTCGAAAATCTGTGTTGAATTTTATTTTAGATATCCTTGCTCTGATAGACAAAATATGGAGTTTAGCACCGCTATGTTTTAAATTAGGAAAGCATAAAGTTACTGTTTTAATTATAGATTCTCTGTGTACTCTGTTATATAGCGTAAAAATAAACAGTATCTATATTTAGATAGACGTCACTATTCAAATATGCTTATCAAAATAACTTTCACTCATATCTTTCACGATAGAGATGGAAGGTCAAATAATACAGTGTAAAATCTTTATAAAACTGGCCTTAAAATTCCGCCATTCAGGCGGTTCATAAGCGCATGCAGTATATAATATACGTCTATATATATAAAAAAACTGTAACTGATCGCTGTCTGTGCGTGAAAGGTATCTGAGATAAACTATTATTGGGGGGCAATCCAATGTAATTGAATCAAAAATAATTATTTTTAATTCTTTTGTCCGTTTCCCTGGGCGTTTGTGTATTTTTTAACATTTTACTTTAGCAAACTTTCCTTAATAAAAAAGTTATATCAGGCGAAACTGCAAAAAATTATTGAATTAGCTGAAGCTTAAACGTTTGCAATATATTAATTTAATTCTATAACATTGCCTTTCTGTCTGATTACACGCTTAAATGATTTAATCACTAGGTTTATATACACATTATGGGTAAAACCTTAGAATATTTACATTTACAATTTATATAATAATTGAATAATTGGCGTTACTAATCAGCTTCACGCTGTATCCCGCGCACAGCAGGGTAGAAAGAGGGAACTTAGTGTTAACACACTCCGTTCCCCACTTTCAGCTCAATTTTAGAGACATTGCGTGTTGAGTGGCGGAACTCAACGCCGCTCTTTGCTTCGATACCAGAGCGAAGAAATGGAAATATAAATTTAAATTAATCTTTCGGTTCCTCGAGTGGGGATCGAACCCACAACCGTTGCGTTACAGGCACCTTGTGCCCCTGGGCCACGACGGCCTTATGAAACATTGTTAAAATATTAGGTCCTGCCAATTTACACGTAACGTATTGTATAAAGCGGAAACTCGAGAGCGGTATAATTTCTCGTTAGGCTCTCGCTGCTTGCTCTCTCATTTGACAAGAACTATTATTAATATTATAAGTTATACTAATTTGAAAGATAACTGAAATTTATTCAACTAAAAGTGTAATTTTTTAAGCAAAAATAATATTCTTGTTTCAGGTAAGTACCTACATATTTTTACGAGAGAAAGCGCTCGTAAAAATGAGAAGATTTTAAAAAGGTAAAGTAATAAACATCATTGTTGTCTGCATTATGGCATTTATTACGGAAAATGTTTCACAGCCCCATAAACTTGGTTTCATAGCGCTAACTTGCGAATTAAACATTTTAAAGCATATTAATTTATCCTTGTTTCACAAATTAGTTTTAAATTTTAAGTGCAAAAATAAGGTAAGCTTATCTTATTTTACGATGATGTAACCTAAAATATATAATAAACAGTAAAAAATATGTCTATACATTAAATATATTATTACTTACGACAAAACTATTAGATAAAATACGATGTAATATAAATTTTAATAAAAAACCTTTTTGAAAAACAAAGAATATTTATTTTAGGACAACTTACCTTCAGTATAAAAAAAATTAATTTATTTCTTCATCATCATCATTCATGATAATTACATGCTGTTTTTCTGGTTAATTTCCATCTTCAGGGACTCGGTAGGATTTTACAGAGACGAATAAACTGAGTCCTGTCCATCTTCTTTAGTTCAGTAGTCCCTTAACCCACCATCTGGCCCCATCCCTAGACTCCAGACATAATTTAGCACGAAAGTACTAACCAAGACATGTCAAATGAGTACAAACACGACCTGTCTACCTGCTTTAGTTCAGAAGTCCCTTAGGCCACCTTCCGGCTCCATCAAGCTAGATATATTCTTTTCTTAGTGTTATTGTATTTTACAAATAAAATCGTTTCATCTGATGCCCATTTTAGGTAAGTTGTGTAAAAATTTGTTATCTGCTATTTTGTTACGGCGGCCATTTTGGATTAACAACAACATAGATTATATATGTAATTTCATTATCATCAGAACTGAAGTCGTAATCGAAATTTCAGCTTATTCGCATAGCGGAAGGTGGTTGGTGTTGATGGTGGTCGGTGGTTCAAATTGAGAGATTTCACAACAATAAAACATAAACTGATACGTCATGTTAATTAAAAGCTAGTAAAAATATTTTCTAAAACATATTAAAGTATATTATTTTAGTAAGTTTTATGATTAGTTTTTTGTATCTAACGATGACCAAATGCTGTATGAATTTTGGGTGAATTTGTAGAGCAAGACATAATATGCGGAAGCGGATTTCTGATGGAATAATTAAGACGACTATTAACATATTTTACCATTACTACATTTCAAAGTCTTGTCTAGTATTAATGAAGTTTTGCTTCGAATTATCGTTGTTTATAAAAAAATCTGTTTAATTACTTTAAACATTCTAATTAGGATTATTATATTGTTAGAAGTCAAAGGTTGTGGTTGTGGTGGTGGTGGTTGTGGGATCAATCCCCACTCGGGTAAATTAATGATTTTCATTTTCCGGCTTTGATGGACAAAAAGCGCTGTAGAGCCACTCTCCACGCAGTCATTCCCCCAAGTTGGAATCGAACTCACAACTTTTGTTCCCGCGCCACGACGGTCTCTCATACATTCAATTTACTAATTATAGTAACATGTAACAAATTATCATAGATAATTGAAAGTGAACTGAAACATTCACAAAAATATACGAATATTTTAACAATATAATTATATCAATTATATAGTAAAAAAAATAACAACTAATAATTATTACAAATATTAAGACTATTAATAATTATTGAGATTAGATCCTTAATAAATATATTATTAATAATTAAATTTTATTATTAAGTATTTAATCCTATTAATTTGTTGTGCGAAAGCATTCTGTGTAATCTGCTTAGCTAAATTATGAAAGTAAGCAATTAGTTAAACTTTGTTAAGTACCAACCCTTATTTATAAATTATGATATTAATTATAAATTTTTGTCTTATCTTTGACAGTTTTACTAATTAAGAAGAAATGTCCCTGATTTGTTCGCTATAGACATCACCCAAAGCTTTCTTTATTTTTATTATTATTTTTTTTAGTTTTTTTTTTATTTTTTTCAGCTTCACGTGGTATCATGCACATGTTTGCGGATATCAGGGTAGGCAGAGGGGACAAGACGCTTCCGTTCTGACTTTCCACCGAATTCGGAAAACATTGCGTGTTCAGTGTAGGAACTTAACGCCGCTCTTTACTTGGTAAGGACCAGAGGGATGAAATGAAAATATTACATTTTTCATTTCCTCGAGTGGGAGTCGAACTCACAACCTGTTGCGTTTACAGTCACACACTTGTGCCCCAGCGCCACGAATGGCCTCACAATCATGATTTCATATACTCTATATAAATTATATTTTGGATTTATATTATTATTATATTTAGTTGTGACTATACTTTATAAATAATTTAAAATCATCACTCAACGTAGATATGGAATAGTGCCATATTGGAAACTCTCCGTCTGCTTCATATAGATATACCAGGCTATTAATAGGTCAGAAATTAAACCTCGTTCGTCTCTTTGTGACAGAAAGCGATATGTCCGTCCACGTAGAGTTCGAACGAAAAAAGGAATTAAAGCAGTAAAGGAAAGAATTCGAAGAAACCCTGTCGGACAGCAAAAGATTTTATTTCGGGTGATGAATATAACACGTAGAGGTTTCTATATTATAGTAAGAAAATTTTGGTTAAAAACCTAAATTTTCTTGTACAAAAAAAATGTTTTTTTCCTTCGTTCTCGCACTTTTCTTCGATTTTCACAAAAACTAACTACAGTTATTATTGCCACAATATAACTAGCTTAAGCTGCCACTAATGAAAAGACATGTGTTTATAGACTGAGATCCCAAGGCCCCCAGACCTACTTCATTTTAGCAAAGTTGAAATTTTCAGGATTATTAGTCTAATGTGTAATTAAGACGGTATGCGTAATTACTAACTTGAAAGTGGGGCCCTTTCAGAGATAGCGCCAACAAAAGATACACGCTGACCTACGTTAAAGTAGAAATGCTCGTATTTAAAAATATTTATGAATAATATAAAAACTGCATGTTTATTATTACCAGACCCTTTATGTGGGTCTTTACTCTCACTAACGTTCTAACGGTACTATTTTAAGACCCCTTATAAGCACCCAGACCAATCCATAATTATTTTCCTTTTTTATCTTCAAGCGGGACAGGCAACGGGAACGGAGCGCCACACGCTACGGTCTTGGCATGCCTCCTTCGCCTCATCCACTGTCACTGCATTTTATGCTTCCGGGGGGTTCTCACATCAAGAGCGTCTTTGATGTAACCTTCTTCGAAACTATTTTCTCGAAGGTCAAACAAAATCTCTCCTGCCTCTCTAATAACTCAATCTTCCTTCATAAACCTAATGTTCTTTTTTCATTTGTATCGTTAAAGAATAATTTTAAATAGAATTTGTATAACATTTACCGTAGTCTTGGTTATACATTATGTTTGTTATCATAAACATTACTACTACTTTAGCAAACGTGAGCTTTACCACGTGTTAAACAACGGTAAATCCTATGCGTAGAGCCATGATGGTATCATCATGGCTCTAATGCTTACATAATTTTTTTACAAATTATAAAATTATGATCAATTTCTTAGAAAATAATATTTTTAGAAATACTAAATTACACAGTAAAACTGTACCATGTAAATTTCAATACATTGCATAATATCAACTAAGATCTAGATTAATATTTAAATGATAGTGAAGTTATCTTCAACCTTTTGACTGTAGAGAGTTTAGTATGGGTAAGATTTCTTGTTATGAAAAAATGTGAATGACAGTAGATGTAATAAAATAAATGTAGAGTGACATCAGTTCATATGTTCATATATTTATTTATGTAAATTTAACTAAATTTAAGTTTAATCTATAATTTATTGTTTAAGTAACAGTGAAGTTTACATATAAAAATCAAAATATTATTTTAAATTCAATTAGGCCATTGTACACATTCATCCAGTTACGTAGAAATGTCAGTAGTGTCAGTCCTACAGTACTGTTGTACTGCTAAACTAGACAATAAAAAATATGCAAAAAGTTATATAGATTTTATCGATATAGTGTTTATTGTGTACAGAGCTATGAGTCATCGCTCACTACTCCAACTGTTAAGTATGGTGCAATTTATAATATATATTTACAATTGTAATGCTTACATTTAGAATTTAAAATATGAATAATATTAATATCCTGTGTAACAGATGTCATCGAATTTTACTGCTATCTACTGATAGTAATATTTACATTAAAATCAGCCAAGCGTGAGTCGGACTGGCCCATCGAGGGTTCTGTAACAATTTCTCGGGAGTGGTAGTTATAAAAGTTGACAAAGTTAGGTTTACGGACGTATGTAAATGTCTCATTTTGTAAATGTAAATTCTGCATTTTCCCATTTTTTTCCATTATTTTTAATTTCTTATAATACCATATTTTATTTCTTTTATTTCTTGTCTACGAGAAGAAAAATATTTCAAATGAAATTTATAGTTTCACGCTCTTAATAGCAGAGTGGGCAGAAGAAACCCGGGGATTTTATTTATTGTATACAAGTAGATAAACCATTTATAAATTATACAATTTATAAATATTTTATCAGTTTCGGATTTTTACAGTATTATCACTGAATAAATAAGTCACTATGTCATTCCTATCAGAACTGTGAACGCATGCATTGAAATGTAATAATTCATTCATTTACAAGAACCAGGTAACTCTTATCGTACGTAGATATTGTTCACACTCGAATATTGAGGCTAGTGGGTTTTTCTAAATAAATTTTAAAATATATAGGTACCTGAGTTGATTTTTAATCTCTTAATAGCTAGAAGAATTGTTAGATATATATAAAATATTCTCGAGTGGAAATCAAACCCGCAATCCCATTTACAGCTGCACGTCTGTGTCTCTGCGCCACGACATAACAAAACTTAAGCATACGCTATAGCTGAAATCTTACATATCTTGTAAGATATGTAAGATTTCAGCTAAAATAGGAAGTCTATGAAATTTTGTAAAAAAAAATCTATAATATTAAATGCAAAGTGTTGATGAATTGGATTACTTCATTGTATTTGTTTTGCGGCCTACAGAGTAGTAGAGGCCATACAGCTTCTTTTTAACACATGTTTACCAACCAAATTGTAAATTAAAAAAATCTCGGCCAAATCTACATATATCTACATATAGGAAAAATCCTTGGAGCTCTTAAGCTGCTTATCTGATTTCCATAAAACATAGCTAAGAAACACCGCGATGAACAAGGTTTTCGTTTCAAAAATCGCACTCAAATCGATTCATTAATTCGGGAGCTATAATGCCACAGAGAGACATACATACACGTAAAACTTATAACCCTCCTTTTGCTTCTAGAGTTAAAAAAAGAAAGAAATATGAGACCGACCTTTAAGCATATCTTAATTGATATAAATCTTTCTTAAGTGCATTCATCAATTGCGTTTGTTGGCTCTTAGTGGATATAAAGTCTAATAAACGTGACGTAAATTGACTCGCTAATAGCTTTTAAAAGGGTTAATTTGTTTTCAAAGTGATTCAAACGCATATCAGATCGCTATAGTGCCCTTATATCGTCACGCTTTCCGGGTTTTTCCGCTACAATATATAATAGTATATTTGTTTAGAATAAACGTCGGTTATAATATATAATATCACATTGAATGTAATAAGAAGTCTATGTATATCCGTTGATGCAAATTTCTTTCAATTATTAATAATACATAAATTCTTATTAAGGATATTAAAATATTTATAGTACTAAAATATTTTTGTTTTAATCAGAGAGAAAAAATGCATTTAATATACATATTTTAATATATTATGCATATTTTCGTACAATTATATTTTTTGTAATAATAATAATCACAATTATATTTTTAATTATAACTAACTATTATACCAAAACAATTTTAAAATCATTGGACCTACTCTATCACCACATTTTAAAAATTTGTTTAAATTGGACTACATGTAGTACGTGAATAAAGTCCATAGGTATGTTTACTATCTTAGCAATTCAACCTTATTATTTATATCTTTACTTTCTTATAATAAAATCTTATTTTATCGGTATCTGTTCATGGAATATATATAAGAAATATTGCCGAAGTTGGAACATATATGACAAATATTGTTATACAACCCAAAATCTTTTTTTTGTCTGTTTGTCGGTTTGTCTGTGCATTCGTTTACGCTAATCCCAAAAACGACTTAACTGATTTAAATGCAACTTGCGATGTCAATCGATTCATAAATAAAAAAAAAGATTTCAATATAAAATATTTTCTAAATTGTTGTAAATTCAATAATAATATATTAAACCTTTAGTTTTTATATATATTGTCTGTTTATTGTACATATATTGTCTTTAAAATGATACTTTTATTTGAACACGTAAGTAACCCAGTTTAGTAAATAATTGTGTAGTTTAACGCTAATACAAACTTTAGCTTTAATACAAAATTTTGTCCTTCTTTTAAGGCTATTTTTTAGGATATAACTACAAATGTATAGTTTTCAGATTTTCTGCTAGTTCTACCTGTAGATGCTATCTATCAAATTTCATAATTCTAGGTCAACCGGAAGTACCCTATTAATTTTGATTTCCTTTATACGCGTTTTTGCTATATAAACGGCCAAATCTTTTTTTTTTAAGTAAGTGTAGAAATATGTTTTTTTTTTTCAGAAAACTATGGGGCCGTAGATCTAGGCCATATACCTGAATTTCGACTTCATATCTCCAAGCGTTCCTGAGATAAATGCTCTTGACAGATAGACAGACAGACAGACAGATAGACGGACCACAAAGTGATCTATATAGCTGTTCCTTTTTTCCTTAAAAGGTACGGAACCTTAATTATCAAATTTATTATATATTAATTAAAACTGTGCTTTTCCCCAAGTTGAAATATATCAAAGGATATTAATATTATTTTAATTTACGTATATAATATACATTTACTTGAAAGTCTAAATATACCATCATATGGAAATTTTACCCAATTCCAAAAATATCATATATACAGGTCAAATTGATAGCCTCTTTTAATGGAGGTAAAAACAAAATGGGAAGTTCCATATAGCTACTACGTTTCGATACACACCCACCGCGACAACATCAAAGAGTAGGAGAACACAACAGGTGGCTTTAAAACCGCAATTATTTTTCAAGTTACATATTAATATATCTGAGAAAAATGTTTATTTATTTATTTTATAATAATGTTCTTTCATCTTATGCTAGATATTTATTGGTAATATTACAAGTTCTTAATAAATTTTGTACGTACATTTTTGTTTAAACAACGAAAATGAAATGTTATTAAAATCTTGACTTGATTGACTTGTTGATTAATTAAATAATATTTATACCTAGGAGAGAAACTATCAGATTGTCAAAAGTATAGCAAGTTGTCTTGCCAATTACCAATTTAGTAAGTATTAATTAGGAAGCAGACAGGCAAGTGACTGTTTGTCACGGCGTTGTCGATGACCTCGTACATGACTGAAACTTTCATGAAATGAAGTAAAAGAACAAAAAAGAATAAAAAACTTATTTACGAGATAGTTAGTTAGTTGAGGTCGTGGCGTAGGGGGCACAAAGTGTGACTGTCGATCGACTGGTTGTGGGTTCGATCCCCACTCAAGGAGATGAAATATTTACTTAAATTTATATTTTCATTTCTTCGCTCTGGTCTTAAGGCTAAGCGCGGCGTTGAGTTCTGCCACTCAACACGCAATGCCTCCAGAATTCGGCAGAAAGTGGGGAACGGATGTGTCTAAACACTAGGTTCTAGCTCTGCCTATCCTGCTGTGTGCGGGATACACCATGAAGCTGATTTTGATTTTTTTTTAGTTATATATTTACTGACTGACGTCGTAGCGGTGGGTGTGACTCTTCGGATGCTAGGAACTTCCCTACGTTTTTTTACTAAAGGAAAATGGTCAATGATGAAATATATTGAATGATTACTTGTGGTAATATGTTTTATACGTCAATACAATCTGTATAAACCTAGAGTTTATATATTGTATAATGATGTATTTATTGACTTATTCCTGTTGATTTTTCTTTATATGTGAAACCCCAACGATAAATTTATTTATAAGCCCAATTACCGTGCTAATTGCTAATTAAATCCTTTAAAATAAAATGAGGATATGCTATATTTATTCATTAAATTATACAGAAACATGATGAATAATAAATAAAATATTCTTAATGCACACACCTCCCAGCTGGTGTCAGTTTTATTCATATTTATGCTGTATTCTGCATATAGGGTAGGCAGAAGGAACCTAATGCTAAGACACTCCATTCCCCACGTTCCATCGTATTTTCAAGGCATTGCGTGTATAGTGGCGGAAAACAATACCGCGTTTATCTGAGTACCTGAGTGGGAATTGAATTCACAGTCGTCACGTCACACGCCACTGCGCTACGGCGGTCACTCATATTTCGATGATAATGGATTGTAAATTGAACTAGTATGGCTGTGTAATATAGTTCATGCAAACGAAGTTTTGGCCGACCACTAGATAATGAGGAAACATTAGGTGCTTATCAAATTACGTTTTGCTGTTAAACGATAAAATTTTGTGTATTAAATGAATTTTGCTTAAGTTAACAAAAAAAATTTAGGATTCCTGGATCTACTCAGTAAGGCTTGTCGATCATTTTATATACAAGCTACTATTTTATATATCTCGTAAAAAATAATTTAACTACCTAAACTCCGTACCTAAAATGATCAATATTTACTACTATAGAATTAAAGATTTAAATATAAATATATAAAACCCTTCACAAATGTATAATAGCGAGGCAGATTGTGGTTGTTAAAGTCACGCCAATTATTGCAAAACCCTACCTTTAGTGCCGTAACAATAGAGATGTTCAGAGATTCGTGACTGACTCCACGTTTACTTTGACTTACAAAATACAATGCAACCTTCGGCTTAGACACTGATCTTTAACTATGTTTTTAAATTTTTTAGTAGGTGTAGAATCTTAGTTGTATTATTAACTAGTTGTGCTCCCGACTTCACCTACGCTAGTACGTAAATTGATATCACTTTTTTTATTTATGAACAAAATTAAATAAAAGAGACACTAAATATTAAAGAAAATTTACCAAAATACAATAGTAAAAACTGCATTTAAATCAGTTAAGCCGTTTTTAAGACTATCGTGCACAAACGCATAGATATACACACAAATAATGTTTTTAATTATTAAATACAATAAGCAACGAATTTACATTTTTCTTGTTAATTCGTTGTTTATTGGATGTGATAATTACTTCAAAAATCGAGGCGGAACTAACAATTTTGTGTTTGTTTTAACTGTGATAATTAATTCAGTTCCTATTACTCACCTGATTTTCATTACCAAATAACAAACACCCAAACATACATCTAAATGTGTAAAGAAGTAGATTAATAAAATAAAAAAAATATCAGCTTCATACATATGTACATATTATTGTAATTAAAATCAATTTCTAGAAACTTAAAGTTATTTTGGTAACATCAGACTTAAGGTGAATGCAGGTATCTTACAACACCGGTATAAATTCAAGTATTATTGAAAAATAGTATATCGAATTTAATGCATCGTTTGCTTTGTTTTTCTATAAACAACGAGGCAAACAGGACGTGGCTGGGTGCACGCAATAGCTTTTAAGATTCAGAATTTTTATATACAGGATGTCTTAGTTTTTACCATTTTTAATGAAAGCACAGTTTTAACTACTCTTTATAAATGTGATACAATAAAAAAATACATTAGTTTATAAAAAAAATGTTTTATTTATTTTTCAAGCAAAAACAATAATACATTTTTCGTTACTTGAACACCATTTGTTGAGTATAGCGCAAGTGTGTTTATGTGTGTGTGTGCGTGCATGCGTGCGTGCGTGCATGCGTGCGTGCATGCGTGCGTGCGTCCGTGCGTGCGTCCGTGCGTGCGTGCATGTGTGCGTTTTTTTAATGTATGTTCAGCGATTACTCAAGGATGCCTGAACCGATTTCGATAATTCTTTATTAGTTTGAAAGGGTATATCTCACAGGTGGTCCTATGGTGACCATGTCAAAATCGGATGATGAAATCCTAGAGAAATCGAGGCAACTCTTTAAATTTTATAGGTACACTTACAAGAATTTGAGTATTTTTTGTAAAAACTCGCGTGCTTGCTTTCGGAAATCACAAGTAAGGTCTAAGGAGTTGTACCAGTTTTTCTGTAATAGTTACAAGGGGCAGTTGTTAAAACTTTTTACCAGAAATGTAATTCCTCAATCGTTGTATTTCTTTTTAACCAACTTCAAAAAAGAAGATGTTCTCATTTTCAACCGACTTTAAAAAAGGGGAAGGTTCTCAATTCGCCCGAATATTTTTATGTACGTTCTTGTTAATATGCCCAATTAAGATTAAAGCTACTATGTAATAGTACAACCACTAGGTACTCGGTCGAGAAGAATCCTTACTACATTATCGAATTACTAAGCCTGTTTGTTTTACTTGGCACCGACTTCAAAATTATAAAATTCTTCTTTAATTATTTCTTTAACAAAATCTAAGTATTATTGCTTTATGTTAAGTAAATTTATTTTATACTTTTTAGTTTGTTTGAAATCGGTTTGTTTTTTGTTAAATATTAGTTTATTTTCAATTCACTAAAATACTACACAAAAATTTAGTTAAAGAAATTTTCTAGAGAAGCTTAATAGTAGTAGATATTTACGTCATTCATTTTTAAAATGACAGCCTCACGCGTAATACACATAAAGTATCTACGGATAAAAAAAAAATAATTAAAATATGAATCCTACGTCTGAACAGCTCACAAGTCTTCATAGACTTTTTTTGTATACGGCCTTGCAATATTTTAAACTATATATTGATCCTGTTAAAGTGGCTCAGACGCGTTATATCTAGTGTAATGATTTTATATAAATAAATAAATCAGCTTCACGCTGTATCCCGCACACATGTATAAGTTTTAATATTCGCAATTATTTATTACAAAAATGTAAATCAACCTCTTTGTTTAATAAAAAGATGTTTTTTTTTTTAAATAAGTTTATAGAACTGTCATCAGAAGACACTAATAAAATGACGCTTTGCGTGGTTGAAAAATTAGAGATATACTTTTAGACTTGGAGCGGAAGAAGAAAGAGGTCGTCTAGAATAACATATTGTATTAGAATTTAAGATTGTACAAGCTTAATAGTATTTTACTCTGGAAGAAATATCAGTTCTGTAAAAGCCTCGAGGTGTTTGATTTCGTTACATTAGATAATAAAATAAATCAGCTTCACGCTTTGTCCCGCATACAGCAGGGTAATCAGTGGGAACCTAGTGTTAAAACACTTCGTTTACCTTTTTAAAGACAATGTTGCGTGCTTATTGGCGAACTCAACGCCGGACTTTTGCCTTGGATACAGAGCAAAGAAATGAAAATTAAATTAACTAAAAATTAAATTAAATTAGCTTCACGCTGTATCCCGCAGGGTAGGCAGGGGGAGCCTAGTGTTAAGACACGCCGTTCCCCACTTTCTGCCGAATTCTGGAGGCATTGCGTGTTGAGTGGCAGAACTCAACGAGAAAAGAAAATATTTATAAATAATAATTTATTCCCTCGAATAGGGATCTAACCCACAACCGTCGCGTTACATTCACATGCTTATGCATCTGCGTCATGACTGCCTCGTATTTGAAGATAATATATACAATATTTTCAATTTCACTGTCTGGTGACATAAAATATTGAATGTTAACACAACGTCATATAACAGTGAATGATGATTCAAAGAAATAGTAGCTTAGTAAAGAGAAATGGAGATTATATTATTGTCAACGTAGCCTTAATAGTATGCAAAATAACGTCACCATTCCTATACAAGTATATAACGCATGTTATAATCTGTGATTCATCCACAACGAATTTAAATTATTCCGGAAATATGGTCACCGGCGCTCGTTATTACTGCAAAGGTGATAACAATATCACACTTTTCGTATACTAATACTAGAAACTCGCCATCGCTCGCGGCTTTGCCCGGTTATATTACACAATTATTTATTTTGTCATCAGAGTTACTTCCGTGATCTAATGTCATTATCATTTTGAAGACATGACTGAAGACTGGCCAAATCGTTGGGAGCCGAATGATCTCAAATCACAAACTCAAGTACCATCCACACCATATAAAATTTTCAATTTATTTAGTTTTAAGTAATAATCAAGATTTACAATTTTCTTATGCGTATGTGAATTTACGACTTTATAAGACATTAGTGGTTTATGTTTCTCAATTAAATGTCATTAAATTTAATTACAAATTAGTCATAGTTTTGATAAGAGATGATGTGAGAACAACAACTAAAGTCCACAACTGAGTAACGGTTAAATGACTGTCTATGTTCTTATATAATAATATAATGTGCTTATCATTATAAAAACTAATAAATAATATTTCAATTACATAAGCTATGTAAGATGAATCATATTAAATTTATATATTGAGATACTGTGGTCACACGTTCTTATATTTTTTAAACAAATTTTATGAGGTAGTTAGAGATATATGTTAGATAGTCCCGATTTTTAGACCAAAATTTAAACATCCTTTTGTGAATTATTCCGCTTTTCGTGAATTATTTGACGCACTTTGAGAATTATTTTTTAATTACTTTATTTTTCAATAAGGCGCTAACAATTCCATAGATAAAAATCCCGCTTTTCTCAGAGACAAAATCTGGCAACACTAAAATGTAATATATAATACATATCTATTAACTTAAACTTTTCTATGGTATGAATAGTTGCCATTATTAAATGCACGTTTTTAAATTTGCAGCAATTATTTTTATAGTTTTTTTTTCACATTTTTTTTACATTCTGATCTTGGACCTCGACACGTGTAAGTTTTATTAGAGACCAAGATAGATTCGCTTTTTCTTCACGTGAATAAAAATTATCAAGTGCATCTAAATTACCCGTATAAAAAAATACACACAGCACTGACCGCTTCTCTAGGTCATTATTTTATAGATCAGGGTTAAACATTTTACTCAATTGTAACATTTAAAAATTTCACATGAAAAAAAACAAATTTTTATACGTTTTTCAAATAATTATTTTTCTTTCCTAAGTGTGGAATAACACTTTAAAAATGTTAAAAATGATATAGTATATGTTTCTCGTATGAACAACAAAAATGTTCTTTATTTTAACTATAATATGATATTGCATATTAATCCTATTTATTGGATTACTATATTTAACAGAGAGAAAGAGAAGCCAGTCGTGGCGCAGAAGCACAAAGTGTAAAACCTACTGGTTGTGGGTTCGATCCCCACTCGAGGAAATGAAATATTTACTTAAATTTATATTTCCATTTCTTCGCTCTGGTGTCGAGGCAAAGCGCGGCGTTGAGTTCTGCCACTCAACATGCAGTGCCTACAGAATTCGGCAGAAAGTTGGGAACGGAGTGTCTTAGCACTAGGTTCCCTCTGCCTACTCTGCTTTGTGCGGGATACAGCGTGAAGCTAATCTATTTGATTTTTATTTATATTTATCAAAAAATTATCTTTACTTAAGGTACTGTCGGCTTCCAGGCGCAGGTTCGATTCCCGCTACGTTCAAATTTTATATGTTTTCTAAATAAGTATATACTATATCATTTTAAATTCATTCGAATATAATGTAGGAGGAAATTAATTATGGAAATATAAACTTAATAATAAATTTAAAAAAATGCTTGTAGTAATTTCATACTCTACAATGTACTGTGTTTTTTCCATAAGGAAAAAAAAACAAATTAAAAGATGAGAAAAAGCAAAAGAATACAAAATAAATTTACTTTTTATGCATCTTCCAAGAACTAACCGTGGTAAACCTAAAACGAAAAATGAAAGTTACAATACTGCTTTTGCTTTTATTAGTCCCGTCAGTCAGGCAAGTCCAGTTCTGCAAGTTGATTTACGAGATCCAGCATAAAAAAAAATTAAAAGCATCAATAAAAATATTTTTATTTGTTGTTAGTTGCCGCCAGCAACTTCGTATGTATGTATGACTTTACGACTCTATCCATATTGTAAAACACATCTGCCTAAAATTATATCGTCAATACTATTAGGCAGTATGTAACAAAATTCGAAAAAGCCCATTAGTTAGAGACTAAAGAACGATAGTTGTTGTCTTATATCTTAGCTAGCTAGACAAACTCTTAGACGTTTACTTCTATATCATATTCCCAATATACAAAGTGAACTGGATGGACTTCAAAACATCGAGACATTACGTGTGTAATACCGGAGCGGTACTCTCTTGGCGGAAACTGTACTCATCATTCATCTTCTCTCCATTGTGTCCATACAGTCAAAGAATACTGTACTGGCCTACCTGGATATGTTAGTGAGCCTTTATATTTTCCTATGTTTTAGATTTTAAACTAGGCGTGGCGCAAGGGCACAAAATGTGGCTGTAAACGAGACTGGTTGTGGGTTCGATCTCCACTCTAGGAAATGACATATTTATATAAAATTCTATTTTCTTCACTCTGGTATCGAGTCAAAGCGCGGCGTTGAGTTCCGCCACTCAACACACAATGCCTCCAGAATTCAGGCTAAAGTCTGGAACGGAGTGTCTTAACACCAGGTTCCTGCCGACACGAACACGAAGTATCGTGCAGCTGATTTAATTAAATTTAAAAACTTTATAAAAAATATATCACGCTTAGTGTCACTGCGCCACGACTAGCCTCATAACTTCACTCCTAATAAAAATTTTCTCCTAATAACTAACAAAAATAAGTCTAAACTCCTAATAAATAGATTTATAATTAATTCTATTACGACAAAATTTAATTAGCATCCCAAAAAAATACTTAACATTCCATACTGATACTTGGAAGTATGCCAAAAGAAGAATATTTTTCTAAGAATAATTCAATATTCATGTTTGAAACATCTATTGACAATACATGGCACCCGTATTGTATTGTATATTGTATTGACTAGCCTTGTCTGTCAATGATTGTTCACCCATATGTCTAAGATCTATAAAGTTGTATGAATTGAATTTGAAAAGGTCATCTTTGCAATTAACAGCAGAAGCTGCATTGACAGCAGAATGTAAGTGAGCCTAAGCCTGATATACACATGTATGTAATCATTGCCATTACGCAAATTATTTTTAAATGTTTTTAATTCCGCAGTAGATTTTTTCAGCTTTACACTGTATCCCGCATGTAGCATGGTAGGGAGAGGTAGCCTTAAGACATTCCGCTCCTCATTTTCTGGAGGCATTCCGTGTTGAGTGGCGAGTGGTGTAAACGCGACAGGCGTTACAGTCACACGCCAGTGCGCCTGCGCCACGACTGGCCTCGTCGGACTGTCGTAGATATTATCACTTTAACACAGGCAGATATATATTTTGTTCTACGGCAGATAAATGGGACTTACATACGAGTCGGTAGCGATCATCCAAACTAAGACTATCAAGAGCGCCCCTGCATGGTAGCATATCACACGCTGCCGTCGCCTTAAAAACACCAACAAAATGATGCATCTACTACTCTGGCGCCGAGTAAGACGCTATATTGGCAGGTTCATTCACCGGGCATATGAAGGTTCCGTGACTTACATAGTGGAATACAACATCAATATTGCTATTTCATATAGAGATGAGGAGACAAAAAGGATATTACGAATCGAGTGATATATTTATATCACTCGATTCGTTGGTGGTGACTCGACTCTCACACGATCGTTTTTTTTAAATAACCGTAATTTTAAAAAAACTATTTTGATGACAGTGGACGAGGCGAAAGAGGTATGTAGAGACCGTAGCGTTTGGCGCTCCGTTCTCTCTGACTACCCCGCAAGGGATAAAGCGTGAAGCTAAGTTAAGTTAAGTTAAGTTAAAAAAAACGACATCTCTAATATTTTTATTACTATTTTCAAATTATCTCAATAATTACTATTGACTTTCAATTGATGTTCTTATAGTATAGAATTGTAAGAATACAGAGATTGATCATTAACTTTAGTGATTGACACTTCGGTTAGACCGTGCAAGCCGTAATTACATAACGGGCTTCAAGATTGATAATACTGCACATTAATTTTGGTGTCTCAGTATATAATGTAGGCCAAGCACCTGCAGATAATGTATTAGCGTTTACTAATATAAAGCATTTATTAAGACATAAAATCACAAAGCAAATGATTATATCGTTGCTCTAAGAAGTGTAATATTAAAATTAACTAGTTTATACCCGCGGCTTCATCTCGATATAATTGTGTATTATACTTGATATATTATAAATTTTAAAGGCAATTGTGGCGAAGTGGCAAAGTGGCAAAGTGTGGCAAAGTGGCCAATCGTGGCGCAGCGGCACGAGGTGTGACTGTAAAACCGACTGGTTGTGGGTTAGATCCTCACTCGAAGAGATGAAGTATTTACTTAAATTTATGTTTCCATTGATTCCATTCCACGCTCTGGTGTCGAGGTTAAGCGCGGCGTTGAGTTCTGCCACTCAACACGCAATGGCTCCAGAATTCGGCAGAAAGTGGGGAACGGAGTGTCTTAACACTAGGTTCCCTCTGCCTACCCTGCTGTGTGCGGGATACAGGGTGAAGCTGATTTGATTATTTAAAGGCAATTTGTGAGTTAGATCGAAACGATAACCACGTTCACTGCGGCATGAGGTTGAAATCAGCCTCATAAGTATGGTGTGCAAAATTTGAATTTTGTTCCCTGCTGTGAGGCGGGGGGGTCTACGCTTAACTATCAATATGTCTTGACTGATTAGCACGAAATAACACAAAGGTCGATTTTATTTTTTATAGAGTGCATATTGAGGTCGATTTCGACTTCAGTTAGTGCTGCTAACCGTAGTATTATTGACTATTGAGTCAATAGTAATAGTACGTATCTTTTTCGGTGAGTGCGACTCACTCTATACCAGGGGTTCCCAACCTTTTCTTGACCAAGGACCACTTTTATATCATAATTGGTAGCAGGGACCACTAAGCATGTAGGTATAATAAAAATTAACTGTGATAATTAAACAGAATCTTCGCGTCACCATCCCCAATCATAAAATTAAAATCGTTTGCGGACCACATTTAGGCTTCTGCGGACCACTGGTGGTCCGCGGACCACTAGTCGGGAACCACAGCTCTATACTGAGTATCATCTCAATTGTTTTGTTGAAGAAAAGTATATAAAAAATATTAAAGTAAAAAATATATAAAATTTTGTTTAGATATAAAATGGACAAAACCACTCAGAGTCTCAAAATGTCGAACAAAGGGTCATACAACACAAACAAGAAAACACTGTGTTATCTGTTATGCAAAATTATGACTTTAGACTGGAGCCACGCAGGCCGCAAAAAGAGTTAAAAAGATTCTGATTAGTTGGGCAACGGGTAAGCAAGCCATGTCTGCATAGTTTTAACGAAGAATATTCTTATTAAGAACCTTTTATAATAAATGAGTGTTAAAAATAAATTATAGTATAATTAGAAAATTAATTAATGAATTATTATTTATTAATATTTTTATTTCTTCGCTATGGCACCAAAGCAAAAGCCCGGCGTTGAGTCTCGCTACAATAAAATTTATATAATTATAAATTTGATTGAACTATATTGATTAAATTGAGCAATTACTACAATTGCAAAAGGCAACTTAACATAGTAATATAACATTATAACTCATAATCTACGTCGCTAACAAATGCATTCACGTCACTATTGGACCTACTGGTCCTCCGTTTTGGTGCATTTTGAGGACCTGAATGAGAACTAATAGACAGTCTGAGATAATAGACATCGCATCATGATGGCTACAACACATTAACCAAACATCAAAAATATGAGGTCAAAAGCGCCTCAAAGAAGATCGGTGCGATCAAAATCGACGCTAACCACACCAGCTTAAAGTTCTCCAAAATTAATAATGCAGTGAATGTGTTGAATGTGTTGATGTAGGTACCTACTTCAATCTATAGTCTTCCTAGTTAAATGGACCACCCAACATAAAGAATTTTAAATTTCAACAAGTATTTCCTGAGATTAGCATGTTCAACCAAACAAACTCTTAAGCTTTCCAATATTATTATAAAAAAAATATATTACAATTAACAACTATATTGTTAGTTGTAAATTGTGTACAATGTGTTGTATTAATTGTATTACATGACAAAATATCTTTCAAATAATATGTGGCGCAGAGTGGATAACAAAAAACTGGTCAAGTACGAGACACATTTTTTATTCTGGCAGTTAAATAACGATAATAAATATAACAAATTCTCATTATGATATTAGATAGTTATAACATAATTGCTACATTTAAAAACATAACAAACTCATCATTCACTGATACTGTCTGTCACAACCGAAACGACTGGGTTAAATTCGGTATTTAGGTTCCCTACATGGCGGCTCCAAAGTTTATAGCGATTCCCATGGGAATGGAAAAAAACAAGATTTCACATTTTATAGTCCACAAAACGATTATTAATAAAACTATAAAGGAGACCAATGTCACATTGTAGTGTACATTTATGTTATGTACATATTGCATTCTAAGCGACAACAAAGTTACTAAGGTATATATTATAGGTATAGGTATATATAATTATCTAATATGCTTTGTTTTCAGTTTGCTTTTCATCCCACGCATCAAGCCATCAACACCAAATTTTATCTTTATGACATCACGCCATTGTTAGATCCTTTTTAGGCTCGAGTTCATACTCAAACCTAAAACGTATTGTATTTTTTTGCAGTTAATTACCTCATGTTAACTTAAAAAAAGATGTTCAGTCAATCACGGCTCAGACCTTCAACTACCGACGTTTCTCGATATCATTGCATCATTTGTTTTGTCAGAATTAAAACTCTAAATCCATATAAATAGTACCTCGTTGTAAAATAAAGATAAAAATAGAATCTTCGACATGGTCATAATCTTCTAACGTTTTGTGAAATTACGCAATTTGTTCGAACTGGTGTCGTAATATTGAATAATATTATGTATTTGTTTCCTTATCTTGAGTTTATTAATATGTAAAGAGAAAAATATTTCAATAAATATTATTAAATTAGTATCGAATTAGTTATTTTAAAATATATATAATTAACAGATAACACATGTAACTTACATTTGTATCAAATATTACAAGAGTGTCGGTAAAGTAATAAAAAAATATATTTGTGGATTAATAATTTAAACTTTTATTATATAAAAACATAGACTAGAAAATACATTAAGATAATAGTTGCCTAATAACTGCCTGTATACTTAGTACACAGCTGTCTAGGTTCAGAAAATCGTTATTTTTTTTTTAATAAAATATAACAAAAATAATTACAATATATGTTATAAATAAAATGAAATTCAATTTTCGCATAAATATAGAATTTCTTTTATTTATATTGTACTTAATAACTCTTTAATTTCTAAGATTAAAATGCGAGGAACATATTATTAAAATTATCTTTACACACCATATAAACATTATCTTTTTATATACTTTCAAGCTTTCATAATGATGTAGTAATATTAAAAGCTCTTAAAAAAACTTCTTGCGGTCTTCATTTTATATCCACCGATGCTACGTTTCTCTGTGGTTGTCCAGAATTTCATATGTTTTAGCCAGGCCATAATAATATATAATTTCTTTTCGGTTGTGTTAATTCAATTTCTTAATCAAATATCTTAGCCTACTTTCCTTTTCTCAATAACAAAGCTGAGCTTTGTTAAAATGAATGAATACTGATTGGCAAATGACTATAATTTATAAAGAATAATCATTGGGGACCATATGCATTTGTGAATTCGTCCAATGCTTGTTTTACTATTGCTTTATGACATGCAATGCCAGTTGCGTATGTCTTGAAGCATCCATAATTTGAAAAACATTTTTTTCTGCTTGCCTCTTCAGCGTCCTTGCAACATATTATAATGGCGGCCTGGCATATGCGAGATTTTGATGGAGGTGCCTGTGTTGTTGTAGTTGTTATCTATAATAAAAATAATATTATAATTGTTTGTTTTCATGTTATTTTAAGACATTTATAAGTATTGAAATAATTTTAAAGCAACTATAAGAGAAAAAAATAATACTGAAAATAAATTCTCTGGTGTTACAAAATAGTTAGTAGTATATTAAAAAAGATACTCATAAAATAAAATTTACTCAAAAATAAATTTGCACAAAATATAAAAAAATATATATACATTACCCCAGCTTGACTGCTCCCGTGCTCAACTGGTGGCATCTCTGGAACTGACTCTGGTCGTTCAAAGATGTCGAAAGATATAGGCCTCGCACCATCGTTGCCATTATCTATGTCAAGTCCATTATCACCAGGTATTAAATTCCAAATCTGGCGTTCATCATCCACTTTAAACCTATTTTCTAAACTTGTGTTATTCCCCTTACATGTAACGCGCACTGGCAAGGTAACTGGATATGGCACATAAATAATTTGCGGTGGTGGTGGAGGGCTTGGTGGACGTCTTATATATAGCGATAGTTCTTGTAATAAGTGCGTTATTTCAGTAAGCAACTCCTGATGTTGATGACCATAATCGATTCTTCCATAATATTTATTATCATAATCATAATATGATCTTCGACGGTGGCGATGCTTTTCACCATCATTCTCGTGAATTGTTCTTGTACTGACCATTTGGATTCCAACAATATAATATAGTATCGCTAAGAATACTATAGATAACTTCATCTGGAATAGAAGATAAAAAAAATAAGTTAAGCAAAATAAGGCGGTAAACTGGTTAGTAACAATGTTCGTTTTTTAAATTTACCGCGCATTTGCAAGTGACGCTCAGTTAACGGTTTTAGTGTAGGTTATATATTTAGCAACTCAAACTTATTTCTTACATAAAGTAAGTTATAAAAGTATTATGATTTAATTTCCTTCCTTCTATATTAAATACACTCTACACATAAAGGAAATAAATTAGAATTGAAAAAAAAAAATAGATATATTCATTTAAAACATTGAGCAGTTGACATCAATATAGGCAGAAAAAAGTAGTTTTTTATTATAGTACATAAAAATGTTTTTTTATTATGTTTTGAAGAGAAGACTTTGAATATATTTGTAAATTTTTGTGTTGAACCTTAAAAGTATTTGTAAAAAATAGTTATCATGAATTTCTTAAGCATATTTAAAAAAAATTACAAAGGTTACAGAACTGATACATTCATTATAAAAGAAATCAATCGAATCGAATAAAATATTACAACGGGTAAAATATTTACAGACTTGTGCCAGTGTCACATTAAATAAACAAGTCCACTTTCATAATTATAAAAACTATCTTTTCATATTTACCTTGATAATATTGACTTAAAATAGCTTCCGATATCACAAAACTTTGTATAAATATAAAATTCAATCGTTAATGTTACTAAATGAAATACTTTTTATTTAGAATTAATGATTGATTTTAAAGATCACGAAAGAAATGCGCACGAGCGACCGGAATGCGGTTCGACCGACTACTGATACTAATATATTTATATACTTCCTATACAAACATGTACGTAGTACGTACATATATATATATATATATATATATACATGTCGATATGACGTACTCGTCGCGTCGATCACACGGTGTATTATGAAATGTATATATATGTTATGTACATGTATGTATGTACATAAAATAGATAACACAACAATGATTCATTTTCATCTTGAAACAGAACAAACCACTTGTTTTTTTCTGCAATCCTCTATATTGATATGTTATTATGAAACGAAAAATATTTTTTAAATATTTTTAAAAAAAGTATATTAATATGAAAAACAATGATATATTAATAATATAAAAGAGCAAATGCCTGACAATGTAATAATTAGGTAAATTTTATCATTTATTTTGATAATTTTTTTAGCATTTTAACATTTTATTACTTTATTTATAATAAAAGTTTACTATTTTCATTTCAGTACAATCCTATTAAATATTTGGGTGTCTACTATATACAGGGTGGAAGTGTCAGCACCACATTAAATGAAACCACAGTTTTTACTACTCTATAAAAGCCTAATATAATTTAGAAAAAAATAAATTCCCAAAAATGAAAAAGTTTTTTTTTCAAACAAAATAAATAATAAAATTGTCATTTTAAAACAAAACGCCATTTGTAAGGATGACGCACGCACACATAAACCTATCAAAGGAACACCGCCGCACACGCCTCATTTCGAAATCGAGTCGTATGTATTGGCGATAAAGTTCAAAGTTGTTTAACTTTTAGTAGTATTTTTGTAGTAGTGAGTGTTTATGTTATTGGGATCTATACGTAAACGCGTCACAGGAAATACAGGTATGGATAAAAATCGTGAAATGAAAAAAAAATCCTACGTCCAAACTGTTGAGGCATCTTGATTAATTTCTCTAGGTATAGGTTTGAAATATTTTACTCTATATGCTGTTTCCGTAAATGGAGCGCTGCCTCTTCCACCCTGTATACAGGGTGGAAGTGTAAGCACCACTTTAAATGAAACCACAGTTTTAACTACTCTATAAAAGCCTAATATAAATCAGAAAAAAATAAATTTCCAAAAATGAAAAAGTTATTTTTTCAAACAAAATAAATAATAAAATTGTCATTTTAAAATAAAACGCCATTTATAAGGACGACGCACGCACACATAAACCTATCAAAGGAACACCGTCGCACACGGCTCATTCCGAAATCGAGTCGTAGGTATTGGTGATGGATGAAGTTCAAAGTTGGTCAAACAACTTTGAACTTTAGTAGTATTTTTGTTGTAGTAAGTGTTTATGTTATTGGGATCTATACGTAATCGCGGCACACGAAATATAGATATGGATAAAAATCGTGAAATGAAAAAAAATCCTACGTCCAAACTGATTAATTTCTTTAGGTATAGGTTTGAAATATTTTACCCTATATGCTGTTTCCGTAAAAGGAGCGCTGCCTCTTCCACCCTGTATACGACATGAATGAAGTCAAATATATTATATCAGGCACAATAAGCTGAAAAAAGAAAGTCTGGGGGCACAACAGTGCCCCCGCCAAGTCGAGTGCGAATCAAAGCACTGCCGTGCCCTCCTGGGCAGTGCTTTGTCACCAAATTTTTTCCATTTTTTCCAGAAAGGATCCTGGAAAAAATTTGGCGTCTTTTCGTATCCCTGTTTGAGAACGTCTGAACAAATTTACATCTCTTAAATTATCGTATTCTATTAAGCTAACCAGAACATCCCGAACCCAAATTTCAAACATGTAATTTATATATTTCCGAAATTATGAGAGAACAAAATTTCACTATTTCGGCACTGACTCTCTCACTCACTGATAATCAAAATAGACCTGAAATGTTATCTGGTGACCCTGGAAGTGTCATCACCACTTTAAATGAAACTACAGTTTTAACTACTTTATAAAATAATACAATTTTTTTTTCTCAAAAATGAAAACGTGATTTTTTTAAACAAAATCTATACTTATAATAAATCTGTAGAAAAGTCATTTCTGTACATTGAAAATATTTAAAAAAAATAGCCAGGGTGTTAAAGAATAATTAACAGAATTCATTTCCAACATTTTTGGAATTTTTGTCTGTTTGTCTGTTTGTCTGTTTGTCTGTTTGTCTGTTTGTCTGTTTGTCTGTTTGTCTGTTTGTCTGTTTGTCTGTTTGTCTGTTTGTCTGTTTGTCTGTTTGTCTGTTTGTCTGTTTGTCTGTTTGTCTGTTTGTCTGTTTGTCTGTTTGTC
>JAATLQ010035096.1:0-26689 GCA_013421005.1 Heliconius erato x Heliconius himera | reverse complement strand
GCGGTAAGAGAGGTAGGGGGAGACCTCGGTTGACCTTCGAAAACACAGTATCAAAGATACTGGAGGAAGGTCACGTAAAAAGCATGAGGACCCCCCGAAGGGCATGTATGAAGAGGTTGATGACAGTGGACGAGGCGAAAGAGGTATGTAGAGACCGTAGCGTTTGGCGCTCCGTTCTCTCTGACTACCCCGCAAGGGATAAAGCGTGAAGCTAAGTTAAGTTAAGTTAAGTTAAGTAATTTTTGCGTTAAACTGGAACAAACATATATCTTCACACATTATTATATTAGTAAGATGTACTTACACAGAGAAATATAATGCTAAATGAAATGCTAAATGAAAGAGGTTGCGGTTGTGAGTCTGTGGCCTCGTTCTTGGTTGAAACATTACCTCCCAGAGAATTACGCCTGTAAGTTAAAATGGGTGTAATTAATATATACTCGTATATATATTTACTTTAAATCTTGATTCAATGGGATTCAAACCCACATTTTATGGTCTATAATATAAAGTGTTAACATTTATAATTAGTAATGGTTGGTTTCTATTTATAATTTTAATGTAAGGTAGAGCTGACTTTCGGAACCTAATACTACGCTTTTTCTTATAAGGGCGGTAATTTTTTTTTAGCTTCGTGCTGTATCGTGCAGAGTAG
Source organism: Heliconius erato x Heliconius himera (assembly GCA_013421005.1). Lineage (NCBI taxonomy): Eukaryota > Metazoa > Arthropoda > Insecta > Lepidoptera > Nymphalidae > Heliconius > Heliconius erato x Heliconius himera. Next base: position 26,034 of record JAATLQ010035096.1, on the reverse strand, counting down.
TCAGGGGGAACCTAGTTAAAACACTCTATTCTCCACTGTCCTCCCTAATTTTCGTGATATTGCGTGTCGAGTATTGGAGCTCAACGCCGCGCTTTATTATTTGTTACCAGAACAATAAAATAAAAAAAAAACACAACCATCGCATTTACATTGAGACGCTAAGCTGCTGCATCACGACGGGGTTTTTTTAATTAAAATAATTTAAATATAATCACTCCTCTAATTGGGAATCGAACCCACAACCATCGTGTGTACAGTCAAACACTGTCAATATCTAAAAACGAAACTGCCCATACCTACAATTGCTGTGTGCATTATATGATTAGAAACTGGTGTAATAACTTTATCAGCAAAACTTGGGAAAATAAGTCTTCTGTCGTATGTATATAGAGACCAGAATACTGTAAACACCACCTGCAATAGAAAAATTGTATTTTATTATCTACATATACATATCTCTTTGCTAATCTTTTAACACCGCCACTCAACTCGTAATACCTCCAGAATTCGTTGGAAAATGGGGATTGGAGTATCTGAACACTAGGTTCCCTCTGCCTACCTACCTAACCTACCTGTATGCGAAATGCAGCGTGAAGCTGATTTCTTTATTTTTTGATTGATATAATATCAATCGTTTTTATGTAACCTACCATGACTGCTGTCAGAGTTACCTCTACAGATTGTGCCATGTGTCACAAAACTTGTACTTAATTCCATTTGATAAAAGAAATGTAAAAATGTTTATTGATACATTTGATATTTCCTATTGAAACATTATTTCTATTGAAATTGAACCCACAAACACTTGAAAACTATGTGTCGAACGAAATCAGAATATTAGAATTTTCTATAAATATTATGAATAATATAAAATACCTATTTTAGGTGCTGATATAAATATAAAAATCAAAATTAAAATTAAATCAGCTTCACGCTGTATCCCGCACACAGCAGGGTAGGCCAAGGGAACCTAGTGTAATGACACTCCGCGCTTAACCTCGACACCAGAGCGAAGAAATGAAAATATAAATTTAAGTAAATATTTCATCTCCTCAAGTGGGGATCGAACCCACAACCAGTCGATTTTACAGTCACACCTCGTGCCCCTGCGCTACGACTGGCCTCGATATAAATCTAATGTTTTTAAATAAAATTTCCAAGAGAGATCATCGTCGACTACACACGAGGAAATTAATTATTTACATTTCTCCACCCTGGGGGAAAGATTGCCAACCGTTGAGTTCCGCCACTCAACAAATTCGTGCGGAAAACGAAGAATGGAGTGACTCAACACTAGGACTCTCTCTAGGGTTGTTACTCCTCGCCTATCCTGCTATTTGCAGCTTAAGGCGCGAAGATGCCAATACTCAAAAAAAAAATTATGTGAAACGAAATTATTACAACATTTCGAGTGATATACCTAGTAGTTAGGTACATTAGTTAAATTTTATTTCTTTCACTTTAAATTAGGCAAGTTACATTCTTCACATTGTACATATTCTTATAAAAGTTTGCAATTATTATGCTATTTTTGTAATAGGTGCTTAAAAACACACACAAAGCTGGGTATATTTTTGCATTTAAATATATGTACATAATTATATTATATAATTATATAATATGCTTATCATTTTCTATATTAATACAACATAAATTTGACTTAATGTAGTGTAAAACATCGTGTCAAAATGATTACCAACTATTTTAAATTATATTTTTATAGCTTCATACTGTATCCCGCACGTAGCACTCCACTCTTAGTGTTAAGGCACTCCATTGCCCACTTTCCTCCGAATTCTTGAGCTATTAATTAGGGTTTGAGTGGCGAAACTTAACGCTGCGTTTTGCTTCTTTACCAGAGCGAGAAAATGAAGTTATGAAAATAAGTATAGCATTCCACGAAGTGAGATTCGAGCCCACAAACAATAAAAAATAAATATGTATAATTACAAATAAAGTAAGATTTATTGATTTTTTCCAGTACTAAATGACAACATTTTTTTTTTTTTTGACCTTATACTGACAGGGCAGGCAGAGATTGTGTTAAGACGCCTCGTTCTCCACTGTCATCATATTTATTCGCTCATTTGTCGCACACATACTTAATGGAAATTTAACATTTATGTGATTTTCTCATGGATAACATTGTCAGAAATGGACTGCAGCAGTGGAATGGGAAGCAGTTCTCAAAGAAAATAATAAAAGAAACATCAAAATCGATTCACCCAGTCAAAAGTTCTGAGGTAACAAACATTAAAAAATACAGTCGAATTGATAGCCTCCTCCTTACGGAAGTCGATTGAAAATATATGAGAATAGATCCACACTCGAGGAAGTATTATCGTATATATTAAAGTCACGCCACCATCACGCCATATCAACTCTCAATGTGCCATCCCTGGTGCCTTCCTTACATATTTAATCTTAGATACTAGGTTACCAGGTTTTTACCCGGGAGTACCCTCATTTTTATTTTATTATAAAATTCACTACTATGGTAGTCAAATGGGAGTTGACATTTAATATAAAACATTGTCGTTTACATACAAACGTATATTTTAAATTTTATATTATTGAGAAGTGAAAAAATTAGCTTGTTACTTTTTACCATAAGAAAATTGGAAACCACAAGAGCAAAAGCAGGGGTGAAAAGTTGAAATATACATACTATTAATTTTATTATAATTTTATAACAGTTTTTTGCCAACATTTTGTTCTTTTGTCTTGGATTTTTCACATGAATTATAACTCACCCATGTCGAAGGCCACACTACAGCGCTAAACAGCGTTTGCTTTAATCCTTTCAAATGTTTAGGCAGCTTATATAACTTGTTCTTAGAATTAGCTATCAGGAGATATTCACAAATTAAGCCTATAACTGCATATACAATTTGTAGAAACTGAAATTAAACAAAAATAAATCATTTTCATAAATATATAAATATTTAAGTAAAAAGGAGGTCGTCAGTTTGTAAACATTTACAGGATGGTTGTGCGTTTGATGTCCACTCGGGGGAATGATTATATTTATTTCTTTTTCATCTCTCCACTTTGGTAGACAAAACCTAGTGTTTAGTTCCAGTACTCAGCACGCAGTCTCGAAAATTCGTCGGAAATTTTGGAACGTAGTGTCTGGACATAAAGATCCCTCTGCATACCCTACTATATATATAAGAACTATAGGCTATATGTGATACAGCATGAAGCTGTTATTTTAGGTTCCATGCCTCATAAGAAAAAAACAGAATTCTTATAAGATCATTTAAAGACCATTTAGTTCTACGACACGTAATGTCCCGAAAATTGGGCGTAAATTGGGAAGTGGACTGTCTCAACACTAGGGTACCTCTGCTTGTCGTTGTATATGCGAATAGTATGTTTTTTTTATTTTGTATATTGTTTTATTTTCTTGCTTATGTTTTTTTTTAATAGAAAACGACAAGGCAAACGAGCATACGGGTCACGAGTGGTAAGTATTCACCGCCGCCCACGACCCCGTGTAATACCAGAGGAACTACAGGTGCGTTGCCGGAATTTAAGGCTGGAGATGTTAAACAAAAGAGTTACTACTGCCCAGACCGAAAAGTATAAAAAATAAAAAAAAACAAACACTTACAAAAGTCCAGCAGGTAAAATATCTTGGTTGTAATTTACTAAACATTATGAGCTCTGGATCGTTTCCATATTCTCTTTTTACACTAAAATTCATGAATATCATATTGCCAATATGCATCACTATTGTTACTGCGTATCCCAGCATTCTTAAATACGTTGTCTGTGATGACATCTGAAACAAATCAATAGATGAAGAGTTACAAATATAGATAAAGGATTACTTTAAATCATAATAAATAAAATAAATCAGCTTCACGCTATATCCCGCACACAGTAGGGTAGGCAGAAGGAAACTAGTGATAAGACGCTCCATTCCCCACTTTCCGAATTCTGGAGACATCGCGTATTGAATGGTGGACACCAGAGCGATAAAATAAAAATATAAATTCATATAAATATTTTATTTCTCCGAGTGGCAATTGAATCCACAACCAGTCTAGCGTGGCGTTTACAGTCACACTTTGTGCCCCTGCTCCACGACTCTCGGTGTCATAGGTATACATACCCATCTAAAGAATCTTGTTTAATGCAATCGCTTGCCGCCGGGTAAATCTGTCAAACTACACTACGGAGGTCTATCTCTAATGAGGTCTTCACTAATATACAGTTTCAAGAGGAGAATCCCTCTTTCAGCTTCTCGCTGCATCCCGTATATAGCAGGGACCAAACCTAGTATTAAGACGACGAGGAGACGAGACTCTCCGTCGATTTTTCTGGTCATTGCAAGTTGAATGGGGACGAGCTCAACACCGCGTTTTGTCTCCCAGAGCGAGGAAATGATTAAAAAACAGGACAAGCGAGGGTTCCGTACAAAAATTGGAAACATTGCCTCACTTTAACTAGCGGCTTTAAAACCAATTTTGCTCCAATTATCTAAAAGCTATTAATTTTTAGGATTTAACCACAAATGTATAGTTTTTATATTTTTTTTTCTAAACTGTGTTACCTGTATCTACAGGAACGCAATTCATAATTCTAGGTCCAAGCGTTCCTGAGATAAAGGCTCTTGACAGACAGACGAACAGACGGACGGACAACAAATAGATCTTATAAGGATTCCTATTATTCTTAAAAGATACGGAACTCTAAAAATTAAATACAACCATTCTCCCGAATAAATATCGAATCCACAACCGTCGCGTCATAAAAGTCATAAAGGTGTACAACATAGTAATTACAAATTATATGGACAATTACAACATAATCTTGGAAACGATCATAGGCAAAGGCACTTCGCATCATACCAACACTTATTAAACTATATTAAACTATAATTATTTACGATAAGCGTTTCAGAAATTATTAAATCATAGAATAATAAAAGGAAGGGTCACTAGTTCAATAACTATTAGAAGCAACTGTTTATTTACTATGCTATAATATAACAACTTCGAAGTCATCCGTGGCGTATGGAAGCGTGCAAATATAAACGCGATAGATTGTGGGTTCGATTCCCGTTCAAGAATATGAAATATTTCATATTTTCGTTTTTCTCGGTCTGGTAACGAGCCACCATTCAACACAATGTCTCCAGAATTCAGCAGAAAATGGAAAGTGGAGTGTTTTAACACTAAGCTCTCTACTGCCTCTGCCTATTCTGTTATGTGAGATAAAAAAAAATCCAATTCGAACCAGTTGTTATGGGATTAGCGCACTCAGCCAAACAACCGATACGATGTTAAATAATATTAAATAATATAGAAATAAAGATTGTAGAAAATAATACAAATAAACAAAGTGTATCAACAATGTTCATAATATTATCTTAACGCTACGATAATTTATAGATAAAGCAGAAAATTTTCACAACAAATAATCAATTGATTATTCTTCTTATGTTAGTATAATTATTAAATAATATTTAAAATATTAGTAAAAATAAAAAAAAATCAATCAAAGGCCAGTCGAGGCGCAGCGGCACAAAGTGTGACTGTAAATCGACTGGTTGTGGGTTCGATCCCCACTCGAGGAGATGAAATATTTACTTAAATTTATATTTCCATTTCTTCACTCTGGTGTCTAAGCGCGGCCTTGAGCTCTGCCACTCAACACGCAATGCCTCCAGAATTCGGCAGCAAGTGGGAAATGGAGTGTCTTAGAACTAGGTTCCCTTTGCCTACCCTGCTGTTTGCGGGATACAGCGAGAAGCTGATTTTTTTTTATAAAAATAAATACGAATCACTCTTTTGGTGTAACAATGACGTAACTGTATTTTTTTAATATACTTTGATACTTAGATTGCATAATTGTTGCACCAAATGAGTGATATATGCATCTAGAATAGACTTCTACTGAAAGTTTAGATATTTTCTAAAATTGTGAAGGTTAAGCCTAATGTTTGGCCCAGATTGCAAGGTAGGAAGGGAGAATTTAGTGAATTTATTGGCGGAACCTAACGCCGTGCTTATTATTTTCGGAACGGGAAAATGGAAATAGTTTTGACTATAGTCGCCAAGTAAAAATCAAACTCACAACGATCCCGTTTTACGTCAGACGCTGTCGCACTGCGCCACTACGACTATGAAGATTATAAATATAAATATATTATACGAGAAACAGTATTTTAACACTACATTTTCTTTCCAGCTTAATGCGAGAGATAGAAGAAAAAAAAACAGAAAATTATTTAAAATTGTTACTTCCGCTATAATAACGTATACTAAAGTGGTTTTAGAAATGCGGAACGGTACATTGGCACATCCATCTCAAATCTCATATCAAAATCAACCGGGCAAAACGTCACTTACCGTACTACTATATAATAATTATATAGAAAAAATATATTTTTAAAGGAAAATCAAAATTTAAGCTATGATTTGAATAAACACGATAAAATATAATAATAATTTCATTCAATACCTTTTAAACTTTCACAATGCTCCTTTTTCTCGCTTAAAACACGTCAGGCGCCAGCCATCAACCATAAACAACTGCCTGTATACACTCTACTGTATACAAGACCACTTTGTTAAGACCTGCGACTTTTTTTTAAACTACTCGAAATAGTTCTGGAGTTAGAGCTCTACGTAAATTGGTTTTACATTGTCCAGTATATTGAGGCCAGTCCTGGCACAAGGGCACAAAATGCGACTGTAAACGCGACTGGTCGTGAGTTCGATCCCGACTCGAGAAAAAAAATATTTAAATTTATATTTCCATTTCTTCGCCTTCGGTGTCGAGTCGAGTTCCGCCACTTAACTATGCCTCCAGAATCCGGCGGAAAGTGGAGAACGGAGTGTCTTAACACTAGGTTCCCTCTGCCTACCCTTCTGTGTGCGGGATACAGCGTGAAGCTGGTCCAGTATATTTATATCTATAAACAATTATACAGTAGAGTCTATTTTGATTTTTATAAAACTTAAAAAATATATTTTGGAGATCATGATTTATTGATGGATTTTGTTTGAATGGTATCGATTAAATGATATTATGTGATGATTGAATATAGTCTTTAAATATATAATTAATAGAGACGAATTTCTATTGTAGGTATGTAACTGAAAATTGCTGCAGCTAATGTATTGTACTTGAATCAGTATATAGTAAAGGTGTACTAAGTATAACATTAATCACTTTATATTAATACTATTGAGGCCATCGTGGCGCAGCGGCACAGCATTAGGCTCGATGATTCTGGGTTTGATGCCCACTAGGGGGGAACTAGTTTCGTTACTTCGTGTTGGTTGCAATGCACGTCGAGCAAATTGAACAATTGAAACTTAGTGTTTAAACAGAGTGTTTAGCACTTTACCTATATTTTCATAAGACATATTATCACTTCTCAAAATTATTTTAATTTTATTTTGCTTAAAGAGACGAGAATAAAAATTATTTTGTACATAAACATTCATCAGAGTAGAGATCTAGAGACCGAATGTAGGATTTAAAATTGTAGATTCTTCTTACAATTGATATCTATAATAAGAAGAATCTACAATTCTAAATTATCCATTTACTAAAAAAAACATCTTGATCTCCTTAATCATATTTACTCATATATAGCTAGAAAATGGACACAAATCCTACAAAAAGTTATAAAAACACAAAAAAACCTAGAATATCTACATAACATATCCCATACAAATTCTCTCAATCATTGCACAATTGTGCCACAAATACGGATCAGCCAAAAAAACCTAATATATAAAGTGTTTTTTGAGACCATGTTGGAGCTATTTTTATTTATATTTATAGCTTATCTTCTTTTTTTAATCACAACAGTGTAGGCAGAAAGAACTTAGTGTTAAGACACTCCGTTCTCGATTTTATGATGAGTGGTGGAACTCAACGACGACACCGGAACGAACAAATGAAAATATGAAATATTTAATTTCCTCGAGTGGGAATCGAACCGACAATCTGTCGCGTTTACAGTCACACGTTTGTGTCCCTGTGCCACGACGGACTTTAATTTACATATTACATTTATTTATTTTTTTATTTAGCACCTTTTGTCTATATACCTTATTGTTAAACGCGTCATTAAAATATAAATCTTAATATAACATAATAAGGTTTATAATCGTTTTTTTTGTCGTCTATTAAATCTAACAACATTGAACTTAAAAGTCACTGCATAATAACGTAATTGGTAGGAATTAAAATAAAGGCAACTCATTGATATGTGAAATTGCGCAGTTTATATTAATTTTGAATCTCATATTGTAGGGTAAGCAGAGGGAACCTAGTGTGGGTCCGGGTAATGACCGGAGTGTCTCTATTCTCTGTCCACTTTATAGAGATGTAATATCTCTCTATATTCGGAACAAAACGCAATACCACAAGATAGTTTTGTGTGGAATTATTAGGTTTAAAAATAAATTTTATTTTATCGCTTTAGTAAGATAAATTGCGCCGTTTGGTTCAGCCACTGGACGTGCAATGTCTTTCACGGCGAATTTCATACAAAATACAGCTAAAATGATGTATAAACGCTCGTTTCTTTTGGTTGCATTGACTTAGAAGCTTAATTTTTTTTTCTATGCTCCAAATGGACTATCAAACACATAGACATCTCAATAGTATGTATCTGTATAGTATCTGTTTGCGACGCCCTAAAATCTATGAAGTAAATATTCGCCCTTAGAATCACGATTCGATTGCTCTTTCTACACTTACACCACAGCATCTGAAAATAAAAGAAGTTAAAGATATAAAAACAGCAAAACACAAATCAGTTACAATAGTCTTCCCAAAGACATTACTCTTAAAAAACACGTACCCACCTCTCATATATTACATCCAGCTGATAGAATTGAAAAAGAAATAAATTAAGATATTTCAAAACAAGATATAGTTAAAATAAATATCAACTTACCTTATGCTGACGGAAGTAAATTTAAAGATGATAAAATGGATGCAGCCTATGTCGCGTACAGTACTGACAACAACCATACTATCAAGAATTTCCGCCTTCAAACTAGCTGCTCAGTCTACCTAGCGGAGCTGTACGTGATAAAGGAGTCGCTAAAATGGGCAACAAATAGGAAAATTGGTAACCTCTCTATTCCAACAGATTCTCCGCATTGATATATCAATAAATATATTGGAAACACTAACCCTTTAGTAGCCATGTTCGATAAATATATATATATTTTAAATCGGAAAAATCGATGATGTCGTTTTCGTATGGATCAAAGCTCATGTTAGTCTATATAGAAACGAAGCCGCAGACATTACAACCATATAATTATACCAATTTTCGCAGTAACGAAGAATACTGCGAAAACCGGTCTTCATACGAGAGCCGTATTAACTAATCTATACTAATATAATAAAGCGGAAGAGTTTGTTTGTTTGTTTGTTTGCTTAAACGCTAAGATCTCTGGATCTACTGGTCGGATATACTTTGTTTTTGTTTTGTATGAAAGCTGGATTCTTCAGAAGTGCTATAGGCTATATAACATTACATTACACATATATTCTAAATATATTATAATACTTTCTAATTTGACATGCAGTTTATTCTGCCATGTTAATAACAACCGACCGTTGCTAAGCAATGGTTTGCAAAGTTTGTTGTTTTAAGAACGTCGTCGTCGTTTTTAACGTCACCCAAAATGAACTTGCTTGCTTGATATTCATCCTTATGAACATAAATATAATATTTAGCATTTTATCTAGATTGAAATTATAGTTTACTGTATAACATTCTAATAAATAATTAAGGTGTCACTGATTCGAAACGACCTAGCCTTCGGGCGGCATAGTATGACCGATGCGAACGGGCAGACATTTTCATACATTTACGAAATATTATTTTTATGTAATTATTTGCTGTTTATAATTAATTTAAACTACACTTAGGTTCTCTTCTTCTTTTCTTGGCGTAGTGTAAAGTTTGGTCCTGCGCGACATTGCCCGCTACTTTTTATTTAATGTTTATCTATACTATTGAAAATACATTTATATTGAAACACATTTATATTGAAAACTTTCGATCGTAAGTTTTCAATATAATTGTGTGATCATCAAGGAAATTTCATAAAGATAATTTTCGGCTTTTATCTATACTAATATAATAAAGTGGAAGAGTTTGTTTGTTTAAACGTTAAGGTCTCTGGATCTGCTGGTCCGATTAACTTATTTTTGGTTTTGTTTGAAAGCTACGTTTTTCAGAACTGCTATAGGCTATGTAATATTATGGTGTACGTATTAGTTAGCCTTAAATAACGAAATAACTATAGTAATGAACGCCATTGAATTGCTTTAAGCGCGTGCGCTCCAAATATAGTAAAATATATGCCAGCACATTGTATGGAAGAAATGTTCTATTTTATTAGTTCTAAAAAAAAGTCCGTGATACGGTATATCTATCTCTTATAAAGTCACAATAAGATATTTTGTGAAAAAAAATTATAAAAAATTGCAAGGCGATATTTTAACGTTTTTTATTTGATAAAGATATTGAAACTTACGAGCGATAGTTATTCCATTATCAAGAAATTTTTATGAAGTAATGCTTTGTCTTTTATAGCATGTAATTTGAACGTATACTTTTTGAGAAAATATAAATTTTAAATAATTCAACGCTCCGTTTAAGGCGCAAGTATAGCCATGAGCCCAACGGGGGGCGCACTTGCCGCCGATTTCATCCTCGTAAGCAACCATGTTAATGCTTGCAGTTTCTCAAAATTATTGCATGTATAAATTATATTAATTATATAATTTATATTGATTATCTTATGGAAAATATAGGATAATAAAACAATTATAAGTGATATGCGAGCGAAGCCGCGAATGGGCCGCTAGTAATGTAATATTTTTATTACCTAATAGTAAGATCAATTTGCTACCATCCATATTTGACAGGCCACGGCTTATTTAAAATATTACTCCTATTATTCAATTCAATAATATATTCAATAAACTGTTGTGTCGCCTGTATAAAATCGCAGGGACACTCCTACTCTCTCCCTTGAGTGCTACACGGAGAGAACAGGAGTGTTACAAAAAAAGAACTTAACTGGCGGCCAGACTTACGAAGGCACTTAGAATAAGTCACATGTCATACTTGACTCTTAAGTCCGTATTTATAAATCGCTCTAAATTAAATTCTAAGATCGATGTTGAAAGCAATCTTGAGATCGATCTATGAGATCGATAGTCGATGAATAGGGCGGGCGTACTGCTTTTATTTATAAACCGATAATCTCGAACTCGAGATGCCGTTTTAATAATCTATAATTTAAAAAAAAATACTAAACTTTTATTTATAAACCGTGAGATGCCGTTTTTAATTATAGATTATTAAAACGGCATCTCACGGTTTATAAATAAAGGTTTAGTTAACTTAGTTACAGTTTTAACGTTAACTTAGTTACATACTCGTATGTCCATTTTACCACGGAGCGAAGACGCCGGTAAAAACAAATTTAATAGGTACATGTGACAATAAAAAATCTATCTACATAAGTTTTTAGATACTTTAGTAATCATTTAAATATTCAAATGATTAAATATCAACAAAATATACGCCTATCGGTAGTAGGTCACCGTTATAATAGGTTCATGGGCCGATTTAAAACCAGTTTTTTTTTTATTTTCATCTAATGTGGCACTAGCAGGCGAAGCCACCTACGTGGGGTACACTATCATGTTTTGTTAGTCCTCATTTTGGTGGACAAGCCCTCAATTTTTTTTTATGACAACATTTGCATCGTTACCAAAGCGAGTAAATGAAAATAATTCATTCTCTCGAGTTGGAATCGGATTCAATTCCATTGCGATGTAAGTTCAAAAATCAAATCTATTACTATTCGGTGCTTTCCTATTAAATTAATTAATATAAAATTGAATATTTGTTCCACTTTCACTATTGAATGAATTTAGAAATATTAAAAGTAATATAGCATATAAAATCATGGGGCCGTAGATCTGATATATAATTTAAATTTCAACTCGATATATGTGCCATACCCCACCTTAACCATTCTCAAATGTTTAATGCCCCCCTATTATGTTAATAATTGTGTATGTTAAAAATATATGTGTAAAAAAATGTTATGCATATTTTTTAATATTTTGAAATTGATTTGTCCACTTTACATAATGGTATGGTATGATAGGTTCTAGGAAGAGATCACTATAAAATTGTTAACAAAACACAGTAAGTAAAATTTCAAAACATATAATAAAAAACTGATTTCTTCTTCATTTTCACCGTGACATCCTCGCTAGTACCTACCACTCTATGTATCCCTTCATTGCGGATTCCATCAGCTAAGCTCTCTCCGTTTATCCTACGAAGCGATCGCATCTCCACAGCATTCATCTTTCTTTCATTCTTCTTCTGTGATACCTACGTTTCACTGCCGTATAACAGCGTCGGTACCAACACTGCATTCACAACACTGCATGCAAAACACGCAGCTGTGCTGACGTTTCGCCGGCTCATCAATGCAGCTAAGGCTCCGTTAACCCGGTTAACGGCAGCCTTTCCACATCTATATCGTTGAGTTCCGTCACTCAACATTCCATACCTCCAGAAATTGGCGGAAAGTAGGGAAAAGAGTGTCTTAGCGCTATGTTCCCTCTGCCTACACTGCTGCATGATACATCGTGAAACTGATTTGAGTTTTATATATTTTAATAATAAATATTAATTCAATCCTTCGAGTGGAGATCGAACCTACAACCATCGCGTTACAGTCATTCTTTTGTGTCCTTACGCAACGATGGCTTCTAAATTTAAATTAAAGTATATAATTCAATGTGGCAAAGTTATACTTTTAAAATTAAAATAAATAAAAATGAAATCAAATATTTATCAATTATATCTATATAACATATATGAATCTTAAATCAACGAATTATTACAACAGTTTTGACGGACACTTATTTCAAATTAATACCAACTGAATGACGTGAAACACTATGTACAGTTGATATTTTGATCTCGTCAAACGAAATTATACCTAATAATTATTTACGGCCATTATTTAAGATTTTGCCTTTTTTTCGGGGGAATAATTATTTAATATTTAAATTTTCTAGCTCTAGTAACGAGGAAAAACGTGAATTCCGCCACTCAATACGCTATGCCTCTAAAATTTGGCGGAAAGTGGGAAACTAAAGTGTACACTAATGTCCCAGGTTCCCTTTGCCTACCCTGCTATTTGCGATCTACAGTGAAAGAAAATAATAATAAAAAAATTATATTACATTATTAAGAACCTATAAAAACATTTTAATATATAAGGCACTTTGAATAAATTGTCGATAACAATTTATTCAAAGTTCCTCATTGTAACCAAGTAAGATAAATATTATTTTTATTTAAGAACGTAAAGTAACTAATTAAAAAAAATACATGTGAATAGTTTAAATTTAGGGTTCCGTTTAATTTCAAATAATAAATAAATATATTATGTATTTCTATTTACAACTATTGAATTTTCATAGTAAAGTAGGTAGTGTCAAGACTCAACTAAAATGCGTTCTACAAATTCCGATCGTAAACATTGTATGGTACTCGACGCCGCTCTTTGCCTTATTAACGTGCGAAAATGAAAATAATTGAAATATAATCATTGTAATCGTTAGTTTCTGTTATAATATTTTGAGGTTTCACACTGTACCTGCATATAGCAGGGTAAGCAGTGGAATTTAGTGCTAAGACACTCCACTTAATTTTAGTGACAAGGCGTGTTGAGTTGATCTGATTTCAACACCGGGATTTGTTTTGCTATCAGAGCAAGGAAATTAAATTCATTCCTCCGAATCGGAATCGAACACAAAAAGAATAATACTTTTTGGATTTACTTACTTTGCCTATCTTACTACGGGTTAAAGTTGCGGCCTACAACTAGTATAATTTATATTAATTTCTACATTAAAAAATAAATAAAATAAATAAATAAATCAGCTTCACGCTGTATACCGCACACAGCAGGGTAGGCAGAGGGAACCTAGTGTTAAGACACTCCGTTCCCCACTTTCTGCCGAATTCTGGAGGCATCGGGTGTTGAGTGGCAGAACTCAACGCCGCGCTTAACCTCGACACCAGAGCGAAGAAATAGAAATATAAATTTAAGTAAATATTTCATCTCCTCGAGTGGGGATCGAACCCACAACCAGTCGATTTTACAGTCACACTTCGTGCCGCTGCGCCACGACTGTATATATTACTCTAAAATTGCGAGTCAATACGGAACATATATTATTAAATAGACTTGCGCTTGACTTAATATTCAATGTCATTTAGTAACAGCGTCATTCAAAGGTATTTGTTCTTGTCTTCCTTAAAATTTCGTGGTAAACTAAAAAAAAATAACTAAAAAATTTAAACAAATATTATTTAAATTAATACGATCTTTGAATTTCACGATTACTATATAGGTAACATATTTAAAATAAAATTGTTTAACCGGATTAATCGTGTATATTTAGTACTAGCTTTTGCTAGAGAACTAATATAGTTTTTAATCATTATTGTAGTTTAAATAAGAAATATTGTTCATATCGGCTTAAACTACATGATTATTGATTTAATAAACAGAATTGATTGATAACTATAATGACTTCTAATATGATTATTTATTACTTTAATCTGTAATATCGTAATATGATTTTTTAAAATTTTTGTTTTAGTTTTGAATTAAAAAGTACGACCAATATTGATAGTCAATATTTATAAAAATATACACAAAGCTAAATATTTATTATGCGTATATATTTTTGTAATATTACGTTCTTTTTACCTATGTTATATACGTTTCATCGTAATTTTGAAACTCTGTTAATTGTGCTGGTGTCAGTGAATAATTTAATTTACTGCTTCAGAAACAGCCTTAAGCCTTAACTGTTAAAGTTGACTTGGGTAAGGGTTCATAATATTCTTTGTAAAATAACTGCAATGATTGCATATTAACTCCTGTACAGTTTTTAAATTTGTTACATATATTATTAGCTAAATGTACAATTGGTAAATATGTAGTTATTACAGTGTACACGTAGAAAGCATGTTTTTAGGCATTTCTATACAGATTTATTTCAAACGAACCAAAAAATCTATGTATTTACTTGATATTTATTTGAAGATCAAATCGTTCTTTATCTCTGTGTTGAATTAATTACGACTCGACTTAAACTTAACTGTTATAATTTATGAAGGTAATCTCTACTAACAATTCAATTTAGTTTACTTTATTGTATAAAATATTGTATAATAGTGCTTCAAAAATATATACTTTTATCAACAGTCATATAACCAAGAAGTTTTGGATGTAATTCTTTATCCAAAAATTTTACCAGCGCGATTGCTATATAACATTCGCAGGCAAACTAATGCCTTAAGTTTATTCAAATGACTATTTTTTAATGAACCGATTTTGATGAAATAAACTTTAATTGATTTGAATTAGAGTTAAAACAAAGCAATTGGTGAATTTAATAAATAAATCAAAATAAATCAGCTTCACGCTGTATCCCGCTGACAGCAGGGTAGGCAGAGGGAACCTAGTGTTAAGACACTCCGTTCCCCACTTTCTGCCGAATTTTTTGGAGGTATTGCGTGTTGAGTTGCAGAACTCAACGCCGCGCTTAACCTCGACACCAGAGCGAAGACATGGAAATATAATGGCAGTAATTTAATATAATAATTATGTCAACTGACAGACGAATGCCACCTCAGTATACCCGTGACCACGGACTACTGCAAAGTATTCGAAACGTCGGGTTTCCAAAAATTTATACTATGTATAATTACAACACCAGAGCGAAGAAATGAATATATTAAATATTTAATTTCTTCGAGTAGGGAAATCGAACCCACAACCTGTCACGACTGGCCTCATATTTAACCGACATAAGTAAGATATTTTATTCTGTGCACTTATAAGTAAAGTTTATAAAAACTGGTGTAACAAGTGATTTTATTAACATATTACTTGATCGGCTCACCTTTAAATATTCTGTGCAATACTTACAAATTTTTCTTACCTAAAAACAAAAGTTGCGTCTGATTGTAGACATTACAACTATATATGCGGCCCTCAGTCGTGGTTGAATTATTTTCATATCCAGCTCTATCAAGACAAAGCGCAGCATTAAGTTCCGCGACACAATATCTCGAAAGTTGAACGGTGTGAAGGGAGCGGAATGTCTTAACACTACGTTTGCTTTGCCCATCTTGATAAATGCTAGATACCGCGTGAATATAGTAAAAGAAATCTTAGTTATATTATAAATGTGAAATTTTGTAACTTTATATATTTATGAGGCCAGTCGTAGCGCAGCGGCACGAGGTATGACTGTAAAACCGACTGGTTGTGGGTTCGATCCCTACTCGAGGAGATGAAATATTTACTAAATTTATATTTCCATTTCTTCGCTCTGGTGTCGAGGATAAGCGCGGTGTTAAGTTCTGCCACTCATCACGCAATGCCTCCAGAATTCGGCAGAAAATGGGCAACGGAGTGACTTAACACTAGGTTCCCTCTGCCTACCCTGCTTTGTGCGGATACAGCGTGAAGCTGATTTATTTATTTATTTTTGTATATTTGTTGATTTTGTTCCACCTTCAGGCAAAAACTACAGGACGCATTTAGAATAATCTTTATATTAATATAGCTTATATATTAGAATAAGACATAAGCTATTTATGTAATTGTTTTGAATAAGTTGGCTAAAATGAAACAATATTTTAAAGCGAAAGATTTATTCATATCAAATGTTACCTATAAATAATCTTAAATGGCTAAAATAGCTGTAAATAGTGAAAGGGCAGAAACAAAGGCAAATTCCAGTTACACAAGTAAATTAATGTTAAGTAAAAAAACATTAAAGTTCAAACGAACTGAGATTTAAAATACTGTATAAGGTAGTCTTGAGCAAACGCATCTGAACGATACGGTCAAATAATAATGTAAGTAATTGTACATAATATTGTAATAATAGCATTAAGATTATTAATATTTGAGTCAATCTTGGCGTGGCATAGTGGCACAACGTGACTGTAAGCGTGTCGGTTGTGGGTTCGATTCTCATTCGGAAGAATTGATTATCTTCATTTTCCTCGCTCTGGTAACAAGACAGGGTGCATCGTCATTCAGGCGTCAAACTAGGCGGAAAGTTGGGATCCCTGCTATATGCGGAATACACAGTAAAGCTAAATTAAAAAAAACTATTCAGCACATATACCTATTTCATTTCCTTGCTCTGATAAAAGACAAAGCGTGGCAATGAGTTCCGCCGGGAGAAGAGTGCGAAGTGGAGTGTCTTAACACTAGGGTGCCGCTGCCAACCCGGCTATATGCGGGATACGTGAAGCAAAAAAGTATTAGAAGAAACTCTCTTTGCATTCTAGCATAATAGGTGATTAGTGAAGAACAGAAAGAATATATATAAGTATGAGTGACTAATCACTCATTCATTTAAATTATAGAAATAAAAATTTTTACTATAATTCAAGATATTATATATATTTTTTAGTGTTCTCAACTACTTATCGCCGGACTTTGTCCTGTAACCAGGTCAAGGAAATGAAAATAATTAATTGCTTCGAGTGGAAATCGAACACATAACCGTTTACAATCTCTTAATATTATAAATTATTTTTTTTCACCTTCACGCTTTATAGTATAGGCAGAGGAAACCTAGTGTTAAGACACTCCATTCTCCACTTTCCGCTGAGTTCTAGAGGCATTGCGTGGCGGAACTCAACACCACGCTTTTTGCCTCGACACCAAAGCGAAGAAATGAAAATATAAATCCCTAGAAAGGGTATCGAACCCACAACCAGTCGATTTTACAGACACACTTTGTGCCACTGCGTCTAAACTGGCCGCAATTATACAATTCATATAAAAAATTATAAGTATTCGTACATATTATTTATATTTAAAAAAAACGAAAGGTCAATAGTAGCTTAAAATAACTAACTACTTATTGTAATGTTCAATAGATTGACAACAATTTTACAAAAGATTTGCACAGATGTAAAAAAAGTACCTACTATTTTTATTTTCATAGTGGAATCCTGTATGTAACAAAATGGGCAGAGGGAACCTACAGTTAATTAAATTTTAAATTTTCGAGATTGCGTATTGTGGGGGGGGGGGGGGGACTCAACGCCGCGAATTGTCTTCATACAAGAGCGAAGAAATGAAAAAAAAACTCTTTTTGGAATCGAATCTACAATCTGTCACTTTTGCAGTCGAACACTTGTGCCCCTGCTCCACGACTGGGCTCAACTACGCGAACTCTAACTGGATTGGAATTTTCTTTGATTGCTTTATCTTCGAAAGAAGAAGTTCAAAAAGTACAAGCGTTACTTGGTCCAGCAGTTTTTAATCACGAAATCGCCAATATAGCAAAACGCAACGAACGAAAAAATAACAGGATTTAACAGATTCAAGTGAACAACAAACAAAGTTACAGACGACCACTATTCAAATAAAAAAAAATCATAAACCTATGTAAATCTTTATAAAAACATACTAAAAAAAAATCTGCTTCACGCTGTATCCCGCACACAGCAGGGTAGGCAGAGGGAACCTGCCGAATTCTGGAGGCATTGCGTGTTGAGTGGCAGAACTCAACGCCACGTTTAACCTCGACACCAGAGCGAAGAAATGGAAATATAAATTTAAGTAAATATTTCATCTCCTCGAGTGGGGATCGAACCCACAACCAGTCGGTTTTATAGTCACACTTCGTGCCGCTGCGCCACGACTGGCCTCAAAACATACTAAATAATTATAAATAATAAACATATCAACACCTTTAACGAATGTATTACTTAATATGGACAATTATTCACAATATGGCGCAAAATATTTATTCATATATTATGTACGTATAGATGTAGAATTTGAATATAAAGATACTTGTTTTCTTCCTTCATTCTTGGATAATTAGATCAGTACAGCTCTTAAGAGCTTCCTATTCCTTTAAAGGAATAGGAAGACATTTTTATCTTGATATGGTACGGAGAGTCTTAACACTAGGTTTTCTCTGCTAACTATTCTAACGTAAAACATAATTATTTTTAAAAATATAAATAATTTTCTCAGAACACAGAAAAAATTAAGCTTCTAAATCAACACAATAAAAAGATGCGAGCATTTATTTATGCATCCTTTTTTGCTGTATTTTCTATGAAATTCGCTGCGTCATCAAAACCTATAGGACCTACAATTATGTTTTTTTTTCAAAAAGTCGGTGCTTGCAGCACAAATAAAGGAAATGGCTGAAATGGCAGTTTTTTTTTATTAGAAATATTAATATTATAGATAAAAACTGTGATAAACTTATAATTATATTATAATTATAACTCGTTTCATACAAGACTAGTGCATACACCAGCAAATTTGCATTTCTCGTTGAATCCTCTGTGGTTGGTTCTGACTCGCGCTCGATCAGTTTTTTTATGTAATTATATATTGCTTTTAATATTGAATTATATTTAATTTAATTATTTTTTTTCGATCATTATTATAGCTTGCATTGTTAAAATTACATGTCCAAGGGCAACCAAAGTATTCAACCTTCCACTGTTAAAGTTAACATATAAAAATGAAAGGTCTGGTACATCTGATATTAATTTCTAAGATATTATTTACATATATGGTATGACATCTTCAAACGTTCTTTTAACATCTTCATCTTCAAACGTTCATCAACATAAATTGAACTCAAAAGTTCAGCCAAATTATATATTAGATAAGGAATGGAGCCGTTTGACTTCACTCGGATCAATGATTTATTTTCTTTTCCTTGTTTTTGTACCAAGAAAAACACTGTGTTGAAATCTGCCCACAATTTCTTAAAAAGTGGAGGTCCAATGATCTGTGAAAGACTTGCTGCTTGCGTCACCTCGCTATGCGTTTTCTATCACATTTATCATAGGAAGTGTCCTGGGGCACTGTTTCACCTGTTATCTGCAGCATCTGGATACGTGGCACTGCCGCGCGGTTTCGTAGGAACTTCCTTCCTCGCGACATGCAACTGTGGAATGGCCTACCTGCGGCAGTGCGTCTAGTTCTAGGTAATATCTATAGAAAAAAGTATTAAAAGAAATACAAAAA
Source organism: Heliconius erato x Heliconius himera (assembly GCA_013421005.1). Taxonomy (NCBI): domain Eukaryota; kingdom Metazoa; phylum Arthropoda; class Insecta; order Lepidoptera; family Nymphalidae; genus Heliconius; species Heliconius erato x Heliconius himera. Next base: position 5,890 of record JAATLQ010035096.1, on the reverse strand, counting down.
TAACAAAAGGTACGGTATGTACTATAAGTCTGTAGTGTAAGTAAGAATAAAAAAAAAAATACCCTATAAGCAATACCAATAGGCCACAAGCTTGTTTAACGTAAAAGTGATATAACATTAATCCTTTTTAATATAAATATTTCTAGTAAAAAACCGGTTCTGCCAAGGTTAAGTACAACGAAGTTATGTTAAGCAATTATTCATTATCTTAGTGTTATTCTACTTATAATTGTATTATAATTAATTTATATGCTTATTTGTTACATTTTTATATACGTGAAAACAATAAACTTCCTCACAAAATTATATAAAATAAATTAATAAATATGATAAAAATTAAATTAGTTATAGAACTAAAGCTAAATTTTTGAAAAAGATGAAGAAAGGACGGCATGCAATATCAGTGTAAATGGTATGATATTAGAACAAGTGAATGAAGTGGTATATTTGGGAAGTATGTTCAGTAGAGATAAAAGATACGAGATGGATGTGGAAAAGCGAATTGCTGCCGGTAACAAGGTTAACGGAGCCTTAGCTGCATTGATGAGACGGCGAAACGTCAGCACAGGTTTGGGCACGTTGAACGAATGAGTGATGAAAGAATGGCAAAAAAAAATTATGATGGAAAAGCATGTACAAAGCATGAGGACCCCCCGGAGGGCATGTATGAAGAGGTTGTTGACAGTGGACGAGGCGAAAGAGGTATGTAGAAACCGTAGCGCTTGGCGCTCCGTTCTCTCTGAATACCCCGCTAGGGATAAAGCGTGAAGTTAGTAGTAGTAGTAGTAAGTAGTACTAAAGCTAAATAAATATAAGACAAAAAGGAATTTCGTTAAGACATGATCCGTCCTGCCACTGAATGTTCTAACAGCCCTATGAGGCCATCTTAATCCCCGCAAGATTTAGGAAACGGTTTCGGGGCGTTCCCAACAAGTGGTTACAGCCTTCACCCACAACTATGGATTGTATATCCTTTGTGAGAGTCATTCGCTATTCATGCGATGCACCCAGTCTGGTCAGATCCAACTGAGGAAGACCTAACATAGATGCTTCTAACGACTGAGTTAAGGCTCCGGCCTCTTGCTGTCTATTATTGGGACACAGACAAACATATGTGTATTATACAAGTTCTTATTCGTTGGCCCAGCGGTTCCGCAACAAATAGGACAGATAGACAGTCAAATATACTAGATTTTTTATCAGTCTTTCCTTTTTTTTATTTTTTCTAGCTTTACAATTTATATCCAGCAACGAATGAAGCCAGTAAAAAAAATATTTTCCAGGACAGAAAGCGGAGAAGGGAGGGTGTTAATTCTAGGATTATTTTTCCCTTCGGAACTCTTAAAATATTACAATTTAAAGATTGACTTACAGACAAAAGAATGTTGGTTTAATGTCTTAGCTTCGCTTTCCATAGCAATTTTTATAGTACTTAAAAAGTTGTTTAGTCAGCGATTAAATCACCAAGTCGCACGTTTAGTGGACAGATAACTTAAATATGAGTTTACTACAGATACAACCAGTTGATGATTATGCTGACGCGAAACGGTCGTGTAAATATATTTTAAAAATCGTTTTTACGAAGTGTTAAATTTTGATGTTATTTAGTTTGTGTGTTTTATATATTATTGGTAAATATTCATTTATTTACAATATTTATTTAAGTAATGCAGGTAGTCGTGGCGCGACTATAATCGCGACAGGTTGTGGGTATCGATTCCCACTCTGGTAGCGAGGCAAAGCGCGGTGTTGAGCTCCGCCACTCAACATGCAATGCCTTCAGAATTCAGTGGAAAGCGGAGAACATAAGTATCTTAATGGGAACAAAGATTATTAACACTAGGTTATCCCTGCCTACCCTGCTATGTGGGGGATACAACGTGAAGCTCAAAAAAATATTTATTGAAATATTTATTAATCCGTGGCGCAGCGTGTTAATTCTAGGTTCCTTTTGATTTTCGAAATGAAATTGTTTTTTTTTAATTATTTCTATGTAAAAGATGGTTGAATTAAAAAAACAAGAGTTTTTTTCTTTACGATGATTATTTTTTTTCTTTATAAATTTGAGACTACGTATACAGTGGCGGAAAAAAATTAACGCCGTCTTGTATTAAAAAAGAGAAAACTTGTATAATTAAATTATGATGGTACTTACCTAACCATTTTTTATATAATCATTCGAGAGATGGTGTAGGTTTGACACTACGAGCGTCGGTATGTATGCAAACAAGTTTCAACTTCCACTGTAGTGTTAATTTTTTGTCTAAACATTTCGACATTTTACAAGTTTATTTATCGTTTTAATTTAATAGTATTGAAATTTAAATTCATTATTTTAAATTAAACACGGAATTTAAATACATAAAGTAATCGTAAAGCCTGGAGTTATATTTATATAACATAACAAGCCTTTTTTTTTAAATGTTAACCCACATTTAGGAAAGAAAAATACTTATTTTAGAAACCGTATAAAAATTTGAACGTAGTGGGACTTGAACCCGCGGCTCCTGGAAACCGACCAGGCGCTCTGACCACTGAACCATACGTACATAAAAAACCTGTCAAGTGCGAGTTGGAGATTTGCACACTAAGAGTTTCGTACCAATATCATTATTGTAAAAGAAATGAATGGAATGGAATGGAACGGAAGATGGTAGTCCCACCAAATAGGTTTTTATTTCGAACGTCAAAATATGGGGTAAACTACAAATATAAATTTGTAATTATTTTTTTCTATAAAATTGTAAATTTTACTATAAATAAATTTTTGGGCTTTTTTTATTTGAATTGTAAGTTACAGCTTCGTGCCATATTTCATAACTGTAGATCCACGGGAAGCGTTGACCTTGCGTTGACTTAGATGCTTGATTATTTCTCTCTGCTCTGTGCTCTTTGGGACCGTAGACTTTAATATTTGATATTAATTTCAACTTGACTTCCACGCAATCTCAAGATTAATGGTCTTGACAGACGGGCAGACAAACAGACGGAAAAGAAAGTGAAGGTTTTGTTTTACCATTTGAGGTACGGAACCTTAATAAAAATAACAAAGCTAGTACTAATTACGTTTTTTATTTTACTTGTTTTATTTTAAAATGAAATCTTTTTGAAGTCCTTTATCGTACCTATTAAATTATTTTAGATTAGCCACTTGAAATATTTGGTTATTTTTATCGATTCACGCTATATGGGAATCGGGACCCGGGAACCAATAGTTAAGACAAGACCCAGGAACCAAGTATTATAACAAGACCCGGGAACCAAGTGTTATGGCTAGATTCTCTCTGCTTACTCTGCTATATGCGAGATATGATGTATATTTAAACAAGGAATTTAAAAAATAACGACAAAAATGTAAGGGTATATACACCTGTCCCTGTATACCTTTAAAGGGCAAACTAAGTATCATTAATAAATTATAAATGAAACCAAGTCAAGGTGTATTGATGTAAATTTTATTTCTTTTTTCTTGACAAGATTACTTTGAGGCCGCCGTGGCGCTGCCTGGTAGCGGTTGGCTGGTTTGAAGGATGTGGATTCGATCTCGACTCGTTTAAATGTTTCTTTTTTTATTTACCTCGTGTGGCGTTGAATCCTTCCATTCAACACGCAGTATATTTAACCGGATTTATTTTTTTCATTGAATAGAATAATCTATCACCGTTCTTATCAAACGTCTTATTTTCCTAAAGTAGGACTCAAACCTGCACCTATAAATATATCAGGCTAACCAACAAGCTACAAACTATCAAGTTCACTTCACTCGAGATCATATTTTTTGTTAAAATGTAGGTCTTTAAATTCCTTTTTAATGGTGTGTACAGATTTAATGATGTGTGTTACAGCATTTACACATCATTAAATAATTTTAACGATTTTCTTTAAAAATAATATCAGAAAAAGAAACCAAAGTTCATTTTTATTTACTATTTAGTTACAAAGTTTAACTTTTTAATATTTACCTAATAGTCAAGTGCGCTATTTTCCGCATGAGGGTAGACGTAGAAAACATATTTTGGTTGTTTTTTTTGTATTTGGATATGGGATAGCTGTCTCTGATTAGACACAATTCTGAAAGAAGACTGTGTAAATAATGATCTAAGTGTAGATGTGAGTAAGAGAAAAGTTCTGGTATAGGAAAGAAATGAAGAAAGGACGGATTGCAAGATCAGTATAAATAGTAAAATATTAGAGCAAGTGAATGAAATGGTATATCTGGAAAGTATGTTAATTAGCATTTTTTTAGGCTTACGCACTTTCCAAATATAACAGGATATGGAACCACCATAGTGTCAGGCCACTCCGTTCTCGTGCACATAATAGAAAACAAATGATATGTTTTAAAATTAAGCCTTCACAGTCGCGCGTTTTGTTTGTAAATGGAATAAATAGCTCGATGTAAATTTATCTATTATTATTTTTTATAGATAAATTGAATATTATCTTATCTATTTAATAGGCTCATTTTTACCATTATAGTAATACTTTAACAAAAAAATTATATCTGTTCAAATGTTAGATAAGATAAATTTATTATCTAGTAATAGTTATGTTAGTAATTAATTTTAGTATATGAATTTGTCTCTAATCACGCGGTGGCAGCTTATCAGTAAAGCAACACTAAGCCCATAGTTTTAAGACGTGTATGGTTTGTTAGTGATCCTTAATAGATTTTTAACAAAGTCCAGCACCTTCCCCCTCCCTTTCCCCCTCTTCCACGCTTTCCCCTTTCCCCTCCCTTTCCCCTTCTTCCACGCTTTCCCCTTCCCCCTCTTCTAATCTTTCACCCCAAAAAATATCTTTATATACGCCCATGACCTGGGCAACACTAACATAAATTGTCTTTTTAATGGAGCGAAGAAATGAAAATAATTTATTTCGCCAAGTAATAAAGAACCCACAACCGCTGCGTTTACTGTCGACGCGACACATTCAATATACTTCAATATCAATTTAATATTTATTAAATACTAATTTTTAATATACTTTCTTACAGAATTCAGTCAGTCAGTCAGCCATTCGTCGTCATTTGTTGCTGGGCTGTTTAAAAAATGGGGTATGCTATAATTTTTTCTAATAATTTAACTAATAAGTTAACTTTTTATATGAATAAAACGTTGATTTTGGATTTTTATCAACTGTCATATAACACTATGCATATGACTTTTTTTTTCGACGTGAATACGCCTTTAAAGGAGAATGACACTTTTGGGCCGTCACGTAAAGAATTGAGATGTGATCTAAAAAATTACAATTTTTTTTTTATATTTAGAATAGCAAATAATAAATTAATTGACAATCTGGAAGTGGAGAAAAATGAAAAAAAATAAGATTTAGATAGATAATCAATCATATTTTAAATCATAGATGTGACAGCTGATTGACAATCATACCTTGTCTAATGATTTTTTGCATTTTTCTTCTGTTTGTCATCGCAAAATCAGGCCATTAAATAAAAAACATTAAAAAAAAACATTTGCTTCTGTCATTACGTTCGTGTCATAACGCATCGACATTTTGAATGTTTTCCCGTTTGTTTGATATTTTCAACGACTACTGTTTTGTTTTTCTTGGATTTAGACTCTGCCTACTTTGTACGACCCTCGCTTCCTCACTGGACTCTGAAATCTTTTGGATCTTACGACCGCCAGGCTATGGATATGAATCGCTGTGTGAATTGTGGGATAGCCAATGAACACTGCAATACCCTAGTCCGACGACCTTTAGACGATGAAAACCACCACAACCTGGTTACTTAGAGGTGTGATATAATCCCGACATATAAGCAGGAAAATATATTTCTGTTACATTTTAGTTGACAGCTTTCGTAGAGGAAGGGAAGCTATTGCTATGAAATACTGCAATTGTATTGTAGGAAGACGAATGGTAG
>JAATLQ010035095.1:0-26687 GCA_013421005.1 Heliconius erato x Heliconius himera | reverse complement strand
GGTTATGACGTCTATGTCATCTTACCCTATAGGTATGTCGTCTTACACCGGTCGACCTAAGTGCGATTTATGTTTGTTTTTTAATTTTATGTTGCTTTGATTGTTCTGAAACTACAATACTTTCGTTGAAAATGATATATATGATAATATACGCAATGTCCTGATCTCACATGACTTCATTTATTTCAAATATTTATCTTGAAAGAAAAAGTATGTCATCTTGAGCACAATTCCCCTACAAATAAAAGGTAAACTCTGTGTCTTAGTTTCACAAACGTGTGTGGCAATATACGAGTATAATATGTATTTAAAGTTGCTAACTTATATTTACATAATAGGTTCAACAAATTACTCTACTTAAAAAACGCATTAAGTTAAACCTCTCTAACAGTCTATATATCTATCTATTTTATGTATCTATATATCGCATAGAGATGCGTGAAAAAAGAGAGCAAATGAACGACAAGATGGATATTCTTTGAAAAATAATAACCAAAAATAAAATTGAGGCCAGTCGTGGCGCAAAGGTTAAAATGTGTGACTGAAAACGCGACAGGTTTTGCATTCCATCGAGGAAATTAAATATATAATATTTTCATTTTCTTCGCTCCGGTGTCGAGGCAAAGCGCGGCATTGAGTTCTGCCACTCAATACGCAATGCCTCCAGAAATCGGCAAATGGGGAACTGAATTTTTATGCGAGATTTCTGTATGGTAGATACAGTGTAAAGCTAAAAAAACAGACAAGAGCGAGTCGGGCTCACCCACCGAAGGTTCTGTAAAAAATTGAAGGTCTCTTAACTGTTTAGTCAGAGCCCTTTCATTTGATACCTCACTTGAGCTAGCGGTTGTATTAAAAAAAATTACCTTTTTAAGGATATTATTTTTTAGGGTTTACCCACAAATGTATACGGACGGACAACAAAGTGATCTTATAAGGATTCCTTTTACTTTAAACAGGTACAGAACAATAAAAATCAGTTTTCTGCAACAATATAAGTAATATTTAGTAAGCGATAACATTTATTTATAATGACTCATTCAAAGCAACCTGTGTAATTAAAATTATTTACTCGCGTATATCAGTTTCCGCAAGTGCAGATAGTAGACGACGAGGTAAATTGTATAACAGATAAAATAAGGGGATAATGTTCCTATACGTTTTTATACGCATGTTTATTATCAGCTTCACGCTGTATCTCGCACACAGCAGGGTAGGCAGAGGGAACCTAGCGTTAAGACACTCCGTTCCCCACTTTCTGCCGAATTCTGGAGGCATTGCGTGTTGAGTGGCAGAACTCAACGCCGCGCTTAGCCATGACACCAGAGCGAAGAAATGGAAATATAAATTTAAGTAAATATTTCATCTCCTCGAGTGAGGATCGAATCCACAACCGGTTTTACAGTCACACTTCGTGCCGCTGCGCCACAACTGGCCTTTATACGCATGCTTAGTATTTTTAAATCAAACCCTGTTGTGTGCAGAACACAGCGTGAAGTTGATATTATGGATAGGCAGGCTTGGATATTGTTTTAGTATGGAATATCTTGTACATGATATAAAAGTCAATAACCAATCAAACATTCAATCAATCAGCTTCACGCTGTAGGGTAGGCAGAGAGCCACTTTCTGCCGAATACTGGAGGCATTGCGTGTTGAGTGGCAGAACTCAACGCCGCGCTTTACCAAAAGTCAATAACCTTTTTAAAATTAAACTTACGTCGGCGTCTGTTAGTACCACTGGCAAGGTTATGGTACATCAATGTTTTTATCAATATCTCTCTTATCGCCGATAATACGCAAACTATTTGAAAGCTCACTGGATCGTGGTATCGCATAACAAAGTTTTTTTTATATGTTTATTATTCGTCATTATTTTTTTTTGTTTTGTGCCTGTTTTATGGATTTTTTGGATTTCTTTGATAAAGCTCCTATCATGTCACCGATAATACTAATATAATCATCCACTTGTTCAGCTATTAAAGATTTCTTTAAATTGAAGATTAAAGTGCATTAATTTCCACCAAAACATTTTTTTTTTCTATATTGTAATAGAATATTTTTTTTACATTGCACATCTTTCTTCTTATCTTTCAGCTCCTGCTTTTCCTCCATAGTCAAATGGAAATAACCAAAAGTGTTTAAAGCTTACTTGCCCGAGGTAACTTTGGCCGCAGGTACAATAAGCTGCTTCGAAATCATTATATAGATACCTATAGCCTTCCTTGATTAACGCCTAATGTTACGACACTCCGTTCCCCACTTTCTGCCGAATTTTAGAGGCATTGCGTATTGAGTGGCAGAACTCAACTCTCATCTCCTCGAGTGGGGATCGAACCCAACCCAACAACCAGTCGGTTTTACAGTCGTCACACTTCGTGCCGCTGCGCCACGACTGGTCTCAATACCGTTTTACTCATTTCTTAAATAAAGATAAAATCTGCTTCAATATCACCTAACCTCATATGACCCAGTCTCTATGGCTATAGTAAAAAAGAATGTCATTGTTATTATACAGATATTCCCAGATGTTGAAACTGTACATTTTCCATCGCAAGGAAAGCGTTGTTTACCTAGATTAATATGTCTATATTTAAGAAGAAAATTATTATGTGTTTTAGTACTTATTGAGATACGTATATTAAGTAAATATGATCCAAAAAGAAGAGGCCAGTCGTAGCGCTGAAGCACCAAGTGTGACTGTAAACGTGACACATCGTGGGTTTGATTCCCACTCGAGGAAATGAAATATTTATTAAAATTTATATTTTTATTTCTTCGTTCTGGTGTCGAAGCAAAGCGCGGCGTTGAGTTCCGTCACTCAACACGCAATACCTCCAGAGTGCAAGATACAACTTGAATCTGATTTTTTCATGCAATAAATCAGACCTAAGTTTTTTGATTTATTGTTGTTTTGATTTACAATTATTTGTGAGTTCGAATATTTATAAGGTTAAGTTAAGCTTGCAAGTCAAAATTATGCAGGGAATCATTTTAAATTTATATTAGTTTCGATCGAGCGATCGTCGCCTTCTCTACATTATAAAAAAGCACATTGCCATACAAAAATAATACTCGTTGATTTTTTTATTAAATATAATAATATGAGGAGAGGCCAGTCATGGCTCAGAGGCGCAAGGTGTGACTGTAAAATCGACTGGTTGTGGGTTCGATCCCCACTCGAGGACATGAAATATTTATTTATATTTATATTTTCATTTCTTCGCTCTGGTGTCGAGGCAAAAAGGCGGCTTTGATTTCCGCCACTTAACACGCAATGCCTCCAGACTTCGGTGGAAAGTGGGAGTGTCTTAACACTAGGTTCCCTCTGCCTACCCTGCTGTGTGCGGGATACAGCGTGAAGCTGCTTTGATTTTTTTTAATATAAGGATTCGACGTTGAAAACAGACACGCGGTAAGCCGTGATGATTTTAAATGTTACTTCGTTTTAATATTTTTATTTGTACAACTTTTTTTAATAATATTTATTGTAATGTTCGGTTCCCAAAAAATCAAGAGAAATAAGCAGAGAATTCGCTAACGAAGCCATAAAAAGTCATAGCAGACAATAAATACATTTTATGATTTTTTTTGATTTGTTAAGAAGGACATAAAGATAATGTTATAAGGATATGTATGTTGCCGTGTGATCCCGGCCTAGAATAGGATCATCCTGGTACTGGTGGTGTCGTAAGAGGCGACTAAAGTACGTGTGGTAGAGTCACGTCGCCAGCAATGGGAACACGCATGGGCAGACTCGACCGGATCATTACCACCCCCGGCATTTAAAACCGGCGTGTAGTAGTGACTTTATGCCACTGCGTTTCGCATCAGGTAAAGCCAGGCTCCGGCGCCCAACCCTCCTTGAAGACAGGCAACGCACGCACGGGGTCGTGGGCGCCGGTGATCACTTACCATCAGGTGACCCGAACACTCATTTGCCTTGTCTTTTCCATATAAAAAAAAATATTATTATTAAAAATACAAGTAATAAAAGATAAGATGTACATACATATATATTAAAACGTAAAGTAGTAGAGTTTCCTTTTGTCCAACATTTTCCTTTATTTGCCGGTGCACTCAGAATATCCCTATAGGATCCCCAGTTACTAGTGAAATTATATTTAATATACTATTCAATGAAGAGTACAAGTAAGTAATTGTATATAGCATATATAAAATGTTTATATAACAATATAATATTTCTTTATATTATAGCAAATCGACAGAAAGTGGCGGACGGAGTGTCCTGTCACTTGACTTTTTGGTCTGTCTCCGCACTACGTCTGATGAAAACGGATAAAATAAACATAAATGAAATACCAATAAGTGTTATCACGTATCTATTTTATATTGACACTCCGTAAATGGCATATTTTTAAATATATTAAAATGGCCACTTGACCAATTTATAGTTAAAATTAAAATTTTATTATTAGGAAAAGCTTCTGATGCCAGTCGTGACGCTGGGGCACAAATGTGCGTTTATAAACGACGCGACGTAAAGATTATGGGTTACGCTTCCCACTCGAAGGAATGAACAATTTAATATTTTCATTTCTCTCCTCTACTCGCTTTGGTACCGAAACAAAACGCGGCGTTAAATTCCGCCACTCAACAGGCAATGCTTCCAAAATTCGGCAGAAAATGAAAATCAAATATCCTAACAATAGCATCGCAAGTTCTCTCTACCTACTCAGCTATGATTTTAGTTTCATATTATGTAGATTTTCGCCATACAATGAAATGTATGAAAGAATACGAACGAATACATCGATCTATTTGTGTATTTCGTGCCAATATATAAAATACAGATGCGGAAAGGTAAAATCATACAAAAGATATTAAATAAACACAGGAAAATATGTAAATAATCAAAACTATTTAAGCACGGATAATAAATCACATTATGTAGGTGTATCCTCGTTGACGGGGAATTCCCTTTACGAATTCTATTTCAATTTTAAAATTACGTTTCCATTTTTAGGGTTCCGTACTTATTAAGGAAAAAAGGAACCCTTATAAGATCACTCTGTTGTCTGTCCACCGACCGTCCGTCCGTCCGTCCGTCTGTCAAGACCCTTTATAACACTTGGAGATTATCGAGTTAAAATTCAAACCATATACTCAGATCTACGGCCCCATGATTTTCTGATAATTTTTTATTTTATTTTATTTATTTTTTTTTTTAAAAACATATTTTGACACTATCAAAGGAATGAAAAATCATAGGATACTTTCGGTTGATCTATAATTATGAAATTTGGCATCTACAGGTAATACTAGTTTAGGAAAAAATCTGAAACTATACATTTGGGGTAAAATTCTAAAAAAATATATCCTCAAAAGGAGGCAAAATTTGGTATTAAAGCCGCTGGTTCAAGTGAGGTATCAGATGAAAGGGCTCTGGCTAAGCTAAGCTTTAATTTCAGAAAAAGCTCGAGACGTCCAATTTTTGTACGGAACCCTCGATGGGCGAGCCCGACTAGCGCTTGTACAGTTTTTTTTTTCAAAAGAATAGACACATTTCAGTAAAGGTAAAAAATATATAATGTTAAACGAATCACAAATGAATTACAGATTACAAAATATTAAAAAGGCTTCTTATTATAATTGAAATCTTATTATAATTATTTTAAAAATATTTTTCAGCTTAACGTTTTATGCAGTATAATGAGATCGGCTACTTAGTGTCAAGCCACGTTATTTGTATTCCCTCTAAATTCAAGTCATTGCTAATTGCGTGTGGACTGGCAGAACTGAGCGCCGCAATAATCATACCCCACAATGGGGTTCGGACTACCACTAAACTATAGTTATAAAATAAAAAAAAAACTTATTCTGATCCGACCATATAGACAAAACCACGCTTATACACAAGTGTTTACTTAAATATATAAAATTGAAAAAGTAACCTTGTTATCTCATTCAATTACAAAATGTAAATTAACTATTAACTGCAGATCACTTTTTAATGGTTGCTCTTAGAATTTTCTAATAGATGCTTTTCTTTTTACTCCCACGACTTAATTGCATTCATCATATACATATATATATATATATATATATATATATATATATATATATATATATATATATATATATATATATATATATATATATATATATATATATATATATATATATATAGAGAAATTCTTTGAAACAACAAATTTATATTAAAATATATTTTTTCAAAGTTTACGATAAAAAAATATACTAGTTTTGGCTCCAGGGTTTGTAACTTGGAATATGGACTGTGGAACATATGTATTTCTGAGAGAAAACTACTAATAAAAAGTACTAATATTTTTTTATATATAGTAAAATACCACTTTAGAATACCAAACATTAAAATTTTGAGACAAGCATTCCTAACAATAAACAACACAAAATCTAAGCTTACCTCAACCTCTATTAGGCACTTCTATAAGAAAAAATCACAATTAAATCCACATATTTCTATCACTCACATTTATTTGGCTGTAACTTTTTTGATAAAACACAATATTAAGTAAATTAGACTCTATAAATATAAAGACATGCTGCCGGTTCCGCCGCGTCCGTGTAACTGTCTGAGCCGGGCCTAGAACAAAACAATGCGTTTAAAGCTGATATCACGATATAGGGACATAAAATTGATTATCCATATTATTTTCTTGAGGCCAGTCGTGGCGCAGCGGCACAAAGTGTGACTGTAAAACCGACTGGTTGTGGGTTCGATCCCCACTCGAGGAGATGAAATATTTACTTAAATTTATATTTTCATTTCTTCGCTCTGGTGTCGAGGTTAAGCGCGGCGTTGAATTCTGCCACTCACACACGCAATGTGTCCAGAATTCGACAGAAAGTGGGCAACGGAGTGTCTTAACACTAGGTTCCCTCTGCCTACCCTGCTGTGTGCGGGATACAGCGTGAAGCTGATTTTTTTTATTTATTTTCTTATAAAAAATATTATTATCAGAATGGGTTATGAGGAAGTAAGACGGAAATGCAATGGTTGTAGGTTCGATTCCAACTCAGTGGAATTAAATGTTTTAAATAGCCCGCTTTGGAAAGACAAAGACAAATGACAAAAAGTAGCGTTGAGTTCCGCCGATCAACACGCAATGCTTCCAGAATTCGGCGGAAAGTGGGAAACGGAGTGTCTTAACAGTAGGTTCCCTCTGCCTACCCTGCTGTACGCGGGATACAGAGTGAAGCCGATTTATTTATTTTTTTATTTTTGGAAAGACAAAGCGTAGTGTTGAATTGACAACATTAGATGGAAAACCTCGAATTCGGACGGAAAGTGGAGTGTCGTGAGACTTAGTTCTTTTTACCTATTCTGCTTAAGGCGAAGACTTTAGTTTAAATGTCTACGGTTAAATTTAGTAATTTTGGTTATTGTGTTATATTTCTAGGCGTTTTTTTGACTTCACGCTGTATCCCACACATAATAGGTAGGGGCACAAGCGGCCGTAAACTTGACAGGTAAGGGGTTCGATTCTCACTTGAGAATGTTAAATATTTAATATTTAAATTTCCTCGATCTTGATAACGAAACGCAAGTATCTTAATAGAAACGGAGTGTTTTACCACTGGGATCCAGGTTACCTCGGCCTACCATTCTATGCAGGATACAGCGTTGAACTAAAAAAAGATAATGCCACCGTAACTTCGTTAAAAAAATCAAATCATTGCTAGAAAAGACATCACAAAAATATCGATGCAGGTAAGTTGACGAAATTCCTTTTCTCGTGAGACGTTAGTAGTAAAATACACAATTTACATGTAATTCAGTATCACCCGTATCTAATATGATGTGAATATATTATAGGAATCGATTTATTATTGTATATAAACAGATTTATATACAATAGAGAATCCATTGACGCGTATAATGCGCGTCGGCGTTATATATACGCCATGGCGTTGCCATAGCAACGTGTATGCCACTTTATAAACATAAAAGTGTAAATATTGTGAAATGAGTTACGAGGGCTGCAGTTGGAGGGTTGAGAAAATACGATTTTTATGTATAAAACTTATATTATTAAAATTTTAAATTGAAATACAAATTATTAAATCTAAGTTATATATTATTGTTCTCAATGTTGGAAAAACAATAGTGAATCTAAACCTAACTAAATCTAACTGAACCTACGACTTAACAATGGAATAATAAGTGTGGGAACGCAAGAAATTCCTTTCCCACCGGCGCTGTTCACCCGATCTCTCCCTTATCAGCATTTTGTGGCGCTCGTCCGCCTATCAGACGGACATATATATATTATATATATATATATTAAATAAGTTTTCCGCCTATGACACCGAGCGCTATATAACAAATGTATAGTAGTTTGTGTAATGTTCTCAATTGAAAATGGAGAACGGAATTGTCATAATGGGAACGGAGTGCCTGTACACTAGGTTACCAGGTTCCCTCTGCCTACCCTGCTATGTGCTGGATGCAGCGTGAAACTAAAAAAAAGAATATAATTTTGTTAAAAATATTCCTTTATCCCTCTTTAAGTTTGGTTTATATTCACAAAGAGCGGTATTAATAATAGAAGTAAACCTTGAAAATATTGAAACTGTATATTATTCAGCAAAAACAAATATCAGGTTAAATTCAATTTTAGTATCTTAGTATAAATTAGATACGTTTATTATCTACATAATCAGGATTTATTGTTCACAGATTAAATTTGGATTAATAAAAAAAATTACACTAGTAATTTTTTTTATCGTAATTATCGAACCCGAATATAAATAATCGCAATCTAATTATATTATATATATTGATAGATTTAAAGAAATTATGCATTACGTCAATTTGTCGCCGCACAGTGGACTGTAAATGCGACGGTTGTGGGTTCGATTCCCACTCGGGGAAATTATTATTTATTAATATTTGTGTTTCTTTGCTCTGGTAACAAGGTAAAGCGCGGCGTTGGGTGCCGTCACACAACACATAATGCTAAAATTCAGCCGAAAGTGAGGAACAGAATGTCTTAACACTAGATTCCTTCTGCCTGTGCTGACCTGCTGTGTGTGGGATTCAGGGTGACGCTGATATATTTTTTTTATATTTTCACTTCTTCGCTGCGGTAATTCTCGTTGGTTCCACCTAATATGATCCCTTATTGCTTGTTAATTGAAGCAGTTAATACAGTGACAATAAAACAAGAACAATGGCCTAATCGATATTATAAATTTTCTGTATACTTTTAGTGTTCCAACACATACAGTTACAATAGAACCAAAACATGTTTTTGTATAGATCCGACCTAAGAAGTTTCTTTCTTAGTAATCGATTTACTTGTACAAACTTTTCTTAGCAAAGAGAGCACTAAGGCACTTAATCTAGATATTATTAGTATTGGATTTATCTATTTTCGTTAATGTTAATTGGTTACCGTAATTTAACTGACAATTTATTTTAGTATATAAAATAAATATACATATCGACGGCGAAATGCCAATAACATTTAACTGACAAAGTCAAAATTTTACACAAACTAAGAAAACGTTCAATTTCTTGATAAATTAAAAATGTTTATTATGGCAAATAATAACAATATATGGTTTATGAATTATGTTATATTCATATTTTTAATAGTCTAGTAGGTGTGCATTTAAAATGAAAAAAAAAAAAAGATAATATATTAAAATTGGCAGTTAGGAGGTATTATATACTTCAGCGTCGATATGTAACGTCAACAAAAAAAAATTACAACGAACTGATTTGCTTTTCACTTTTTACCGCACCTTAGAGTAGGCATAAAGGCTCTAGTTTAAAGAAACTCGGTTTAATTTTCTATAATAAAAAATGAAAAAAAAAAATATCCTGATACCTAATAAGAAAACACTAATTGATAATTTGTTTAGGAAACAGAACGCAGAACAGTCCGTCTGCAAAATTCAATAAGGCCTTGATCTTGTTACGTATAAGATATTTCAGTTTTTCTTACAATAAATATCACTTTCGTATAATTGCTTGCCAACAAATATCAATCATATATACATATATTTTTTAAAGCTTCTTCCGTTTCCCGTTTTCCACCGAAGCATGCTGGCCGAATTTTAGATACATTGCGTCTTGAGTATCGGAATTCGGCTGATTGAACTGGTTGCAGGCTATATTTGTTTAATTAATTTACTATCAACGTGACCACTAGAAAGAACATTCCTTTAAAATTTATCAGAATTTCTATACAACCGACAAAACCAAATTTTTGGATGAAACTTGCTTATTTTTTTTTAATATTGGCATCTCATTAAATATTGTAGTACATAATAGTTTTTCTAATATAAGACGAATCAAAATCGTCTAATTTTCAATTAGATTTTATTTTTTCTGGAAGCATTCAATGTTGAGTGGCGTAACTCAACGCCACGCTTTGCTTCGACTCCAGAGCGAAGAAATGAAAGTATAGATTTAAACAAATACTTAATTTCTTCGAGTGGGGATCGAACCCACAACCAGTCGGTTTTACAGTCACACTGTGCCCCTGTCCCACGATTGGCCTCTATAAATATATTTTTTTAATTTTGAAAAAATATAATTAAAACTGCACTTCTTGGTAGTTTAAAAGAGCGATAAAAACATGTGCGATTTTTTGCTTTTGTTACTTTACCTAGAGACCAACGATATGTAAATGATATCTCACATAATTAATAAAAACCACATACAACACAACAAAAGGATTTTCTATTGAGGAAATAATAAAACATCAATACCAGGAAACTCCATATAATCATATAAACGTTATAAATACAAGCGTTTCACATTAAATAGCGATTGTTAACAATAACCGACTTAGTAACAAACATTCAAAGCTGGACTAACTGCGTCTACCTTAATCTAATTTTATTGTGTTTTTTTTTCTATCTATCCAGTCATTTACATATTTACAGTACGGTCGACGAGTCGTGGCCGCTCTGAAATTAAGATTTCTAAGCAATTGCTTTTCCATTCGGAAGAAAATAATAAAAAGTAAGATAAAACATCTACCTAATTTCAGGGCGGCCGCTACTCGTTGACCGAACTATAATTTGTTTTTATAGATAGCAGGTAGTTCAATGATAAACATTTTTATTTTATTTTTTAATTGGTATAATTTTGAAATCGACTATTAAATATCGTTACAGTCTATGTATATATCATTCATTAAATATGTAAAAAAATATCTAAAATGACTGGACTGTAATATCTAATATGATTGGACTGTACTAAATGTTGGGAAGGAACATTTCTCTCGGTCCTTCGATCTCTTTCTATTTATATCCTTATTTTATTTATTTAACTTATCTCATACATTGATGGTCTCACAAAAAACGTGAACCTACAACTTTGTTTGTAAGCAGTGTCTATTTTTAAGATTTCTGGTATTTTTGTTAACATTATAAAAAAATATTTGTAAAAACAAAAACCCCGACTGCAACATAGAAAATAAACAAGCCCAATAGTTTATTAGGATTAGCAGTCGGGACCTCTTTAAATTATGCGGGGTTCCTGGTAAAGATTTTATTGAATGAAGAATTACTTATAGGTCCCGACTGTTAATATTATTATTGGGCTTGTTTATTTTCTATGTTGCAGTCGGGGTTTTTGTTTTTACAAATATTTTTTTATTTTTCATTTTTTTGTTAGAATTTATTATGGTAATGATAATCATGATATACCTTTTTGAAATCCTGAAATTGAGCTCTTGAATTTGATACCCATATTGTAGTATTCGAAACGAAAATATTTTTTTTCACTAAGTCCAATGGCCTACCACAGCCGCCATGATTATTTTTTACTAACGTCACCTATCTAAGAACACTTGGGCTGCTAATACGAATCCAACGATACCTCAAATATGTAAATCCGTTCAGCGGTTTTGGAGATACGAGGTAATAAAGAATATTACATACATACAAGATACGCGCGAAAAACATAACCCTTCCTTAGCAGTCGGGAAAAATGATAATAGACAAATTATGATTTTTTTAAATACTCACTTTTTAACATTTAATAGTATTTGATATCAAAACTTAAAACAAGTTAAAATTATATTACTAATTTTAGCTTAATTAGAGTTGTGAATGTTTATCAAAAACTACCATCAAAATAAAATAAATATAAAAAAATTACAGGTTATAGAGTATAGAAACGTAGTAAAGTACAATACCATACAACAATATGTTTAATTTTTTTTAAAAAAGTTTATAAGTAACATTCCTTAGCTTTGGTACAGATTATATATAAATAATATAATATTACAATATCATTAATTTTATGATATAATATTAAATATTTATGTAAATTAAAAGCATGTCTTGTCTATTAAAAATCTACATATTTTAATTTCTAATATATCAATCAGTATTTGTGTAAGGACGAATTTTAGATAAATTTTAAAATATGTTTAAAAGAGTAGCAGAGTAGTAGTAGAGTAGCAAAGAATAATCCATGTTCCAAAAACACTCTATTTACATAAAAGAAAATCAAAGTTGCCTAAATTGTCTAAATATATATATTTTTTAACACAGCCAATAAAATGATAATGAAAATTAATTTGGTTTTAATGTACAAGCTCACTTTTTCCAAAATTTTTAACTAATTAAAATATATATAATATAATGAGAGTATTGTATTATAAATTAGATTTTTTTTATTTTGAATGAAAGCAAAATAAGAGACATCGACCATAAGCAAATTTAGCTAAAAAATGGCTACTAAAAATTCATTGCCGAAATTGGTAAATAAAATGAGTACCAAGATTTTTTTTAAATATATATTTTAATAAAAACCTCCTCTATTTTTGACTTCGTACCACAGACATATAAAAATGTACACTCGGCACATCACTAGCATACATCACTAAGCTTTCAAAATGGATGACTACATTCTACCAATTATTGTTTCTAATGAACACTATTATCCATATAAAGCCTTCGAGCACTACGTTATTGATTTTAGCTTCGAGTTTCAAAATATTATTGTAAAAGCCCATATTATATTGGTTTATTTATTTAGTAATATATGTAGTAATTTTAAATTCAAATCTTCAACTTATACCAGTTTAGGAATTTTTCAAAATGTTTTAAGCCTTAAGTTTAATTAAAACATTTTGGACTTTATCATACACTTTTACAGTAATATAAAACATATTTATTTAACAAATTCTACATTAAATAAAAGGTAATATATTAAATATAAATATTACATTCGTATATAATGCGATATGAGATTCCTCTTTGTATTAAAGCTGAGTAATTGCAACTTTAAAAAATACATATCAAAATAACCCTAAAGGTGCAAATAAGGATAGTGCGAGTCTTTCTTTAATTTTTTCATTCTCTTTAACACAACGATATGTATCATCTATTAAGTACAAATAGCTTTTATAAAACTATAAGATTTAGCATTTTTTTATATATCGAAATAAAATACACATTTCTTATAGCAACATGGCTCTATGTAAAGTTGTGCGATGTCCATATAATATGTATAATATATATTTAACAATAGATTTTCATCATATATATAAATATATGTATATATATATATAACATATAACTACCATTTTATGTTTCCAACTTTCCATACATTTTTAAAAATTTAAACATTTTTTTAATTAAAGTGAACACACAATATAACACTCTTTATATAATATGTATCAATACACGAAAGCTTCAAAAGCTAATTTAAATAGTTGGCTTTAACAGTTTTGGTATAAAAAACAATTATAAAATATACTTAAGCATACTATATAATATTATGATTTAAATATATTCTTAATTTACACAAAAAACATTAATTATTAGGATAAAGTTTTAGCAAGTAATAGTAAAAAAAAATCATTTATCCAGAGCTCCTCAACATTTGGATCGTAATATTAACAATAATGAATGAAAGAAATAATAAATATATTTAGTATTTCATATTAATCCTAGTAATAGTGTAAATTACATAAAAATAAAATGGACTTTAAATACGTATATGTGTGACATTTTATTGAATGATCTTTACAACATTTTTATTCAAGATAATTATTGAAAGAACTATATAACATTAAATATGTTGTATATGAAAATTAACCTTTTTATCTCTATTTTATACTTCAATAGAACAAGGTCTAACAAGGAATCTAGCGGCATATCTCTAAAGGATGAAAAATATGTATATTTTAAACTTCTTAATCCTATAATGGTAACCGGTGTATATGTATATGACAAAAATATCAAAACATCGAGACATTTAAAATGTAACTTATCCATACATAAAACATTTGCTTTCGAGCTCAAAAAATCTGATAAAGAAAATAACAACTAAAAGAACAAAATTTACCCAAACTAAAACCCACCTAGATAAATTTCTAAATTCTTACTTCCACGTTAGTTTCAAACATGATCGGGTCCAGGGTTTTCTTTTGGAGGCTGTGCTACCACGTGTTTAGATAAATCTCTTATGTCTTGATGGTCACCGTGGGCAGCCAAGTCGAAGTCAGATCCCGAGAGAGATGCAAAATGGTTCCAATTGGATTCCGATTCACCTATAGAGGAAAAAAAACTTTACTTCAACAAAAGCATTCTTACAATACAATACATAAAGTAAATAATAATAATAAATTAAGTTTTTAATTAACATTTTTTTTTATAAAAATTATTATTATTATTAAAGTTTTTAATTTACTTAAATGTGTTTTTTTTTATAAATACAATCCAATAATATAGTTTTTTCTAAGTCCAGGAATAAGCTTACAAGCCCGCCAAACTATTTTTTTTTATTATAACAAATTAAATTATAATGTACAAAGCCTTTAATTGCTGCAAAAGATGCTAAATGTAATTTCTATAGAAGTTCTAATATAATCATTTGACCAGTCACTGGAATATATACATATTAGTATATTTAAAAATTATTATTATTATTAAAAAAAATATACTCAAAATTAGTAGTGATTAAACAAATGAATAGACTATATGAGTCTATTATATTTTACCAACACCTCTGTTTATAGTCCCACTAAATTGTGTTATTTATAAAATGTGTTAACATTTTTTGTGGTTTCTTTGAAATTATAGTCGGAATTTATTTTTTTATTTTTTTGGGAAAAAATACTATGATGCACCTTTTTAAAAGGTTTTAACTAATTAAAAAATGTTGTAATATAATGTTGGTAACTTTAAAATTAGATTTTTTAAGATTTTTTTATTTCTTTATATTTGCCTAGTTTTAAAAGTAAATTGAAATTAAAACATATAAATACTTTAGAAAACGAAAGTGTCTTTAACTGCAAACTAGTTTTAAAATAATATCTTTTTCGAATAAAAAAAATAAAATAAAAAACGTATTTTTATTACTTAGTCTGTTAAGTTAAAACCATGCATTTTATTGTGTTAGTGTTACGTGTTGGTGCATGCTATTATTTTAAAAAAAACTCACTCATGAACGTGACTGTTGCGTCTCGATCCAGCTACTTACGAATACGTGAAAATACTAACTATATTAGAATTAAGCTCGCCTTAGTTATAAAATAAAGCAAAAACTTCAATAATATATTATTTAAAAAACTAAAAAAACCTAGGAATAATATATAATTCTTTATATAAAAAATTTGCTTTTTACTTTGACATTTACACTTTTGACAGCAGCTAATAGTTCGACATTTATTGAAGTTCCCGCCAAATTAGTAAACTGCACTGTTTGCGCATAATACACTGACCAAATTGTCATGTAGCATTTTGAGACAAAAAAGAAACAAATATGTTCATCTATTAAAAAAAAAAAAAGTAACGCCTTATCTAATTTGCAAATTAATTTATTTAAACAATTATTACATTTAGTTTTCTTCGTCTTTTCGTTTGCTGTATATTAACATCATTATAATATAATTTTAAATTATTCAAAACAAAAAAAATCGTCCAAGAATTTGAATGTAATTAAACAAGACCAAAATTCGGCGGAAAATGGGGAACGTAGTTATGTTTTAACACTAGATTCCCTCTGTCTACCCTGTGCACGCTGTATCCAACCACAACCACAACGTCTACAACGGTTTAATTGATTAAAATGAAAATAATAAATTCCCACGAAGACGCCCAAATTCCGCTACAATAGGAAATAAAATATTTAATACTTTTATTTCTTCGTTTTGGTGTCGTGACAAAGCGCGGCGTTGAGTTGAGTGCACTCAACACGTAAATCCTCCAGAATTTAAAAAATGGGGAACGGAGTGGAGATTTTTTTATATATAGCGTCACATTGTTTCCCGCTCTCCGCAGAGTAGGCAGAGGGAATAAACAATTCAACGTCGCCGCCATTACCTATGATTCGATTTCGTGAATGAGACGAGTGCAGCGTTATCGCTTTGATAGGTTTGTGTCTGTGTACGTCATTCTTAATAAACGGCGTTTTATTTGACTAAAACTTTGTTTGAAAAAAATATTTTTTCATTTTTGGAGAAATCTCTTTTGTTTTAATTATATTAGGTTTTTATAGAGTGATAAATGTGAAAAATAAGCTATTCCAGTGCCAATAGACTCAATACTCCAAAGTAATCAAAGTTATATAACAACAGTTTGCCTATTTTACATGTTTAAAATAAATCACATTGTTTATTCTTTCTTCGGTCTATAAATAAGTTATAAAATTGTGAATCTATTTCACAGCAAAACTTATAAAAGCTATTTTAATACCCAAAATAAAAATTTTAAGTACGAAGCTGTATATAAGCGGCCCTTAAAGAATTAATATCCGTAAACAATATTTGCAATCTACTCTACTATTTACAGAATACCTGAAAAAAAATGTCGCCCTAAAAATATATTAATTAAAAAAATTGGAATGTAAACCATCTTTGCATAATAATAAGAATTTTTTCACTAAAACTATTATTAAATTATTATCTATATAATTTCCATCGAAATCCAAAAATATATGCCTCAAAATGTATTTAAAAATAGAATGTAATTGAATAAAACGTTTAAAATTTTGGTTAGTCATCGCACTACGAGGATGAATAAGCCAAAACGAAACTAACACTCAGTCAGTGTATAAACACACACAATACAGTCATATACCGGTGTTTGTTCATTGGTGTATATAAAAAAAGAAAATAAAATAAGAAAATATATTTTTAATATAATGAATTCATTACTTTAAAAAAATCAGCCTCAGGGTTTTATTCTAATACTAATATTTACTATAAGTATACAGCAAGAAAATCAATTATTAATTAAAAAAAATAATTATAATTTTCTCAATAAGCAATAAAAGACCAATAAAAAAGCAGCTCTCTTATTTATCAAAAAATAGGCCAAATGGGATTTGTTTGGCCTATTTCATCAGTAATATTAGTAGTACAGAATTATTAAGAAAAAAATCAAACGAAAAATAAAAAAGAAAAATCCAAACAAAAAATTTAGGCTGAATAAACACCAATAGCCAAAACAAAACTAAAAAAAAACAAGAAAATTTCAAAACGTCCCACCAATGAACAAACCCGCACAAAACAAAGCACTGCCTACCGTAACCATTAAACGGGTGTTGAAAGACCTGGATCCTTATCCCGGTAATCACGGTGATCCCGTATATTCTCCGGGCGGGATAAAAGCGGGGTTCTTCCCAGGGATCGAGCCCGGGTCTCCTCCATTATGAAACTGTTAATGACGTATGCCTCACGCCTGATTCGATCCCGTAGCTCCCCGGACATGTCCGGGATGGCCCAGCGTACTATTATCATGACCAGGGCTACCACATTCTGAAAGGCATTTGAATACTTAGTAAAAAGTGTTTTTTTTTCTTAGTTTCTCTTTGATCTTATTTGTTAGTAATAATAATGGTCATTTGATTCTAACACTCGTGTTTATAATATATCTATTCATAATTGCTTCATATAAACTACACTTTAAATTATATAACAATTTAGTTTTTCTATGAATTTAAAAGTAATAAATATCATAAATATTTACAAATATAAAATATCTTACTTCAAAAACAACTACAAAAGCCAATCTCGCGCCCATCACGTGCCAGTACCAGTTTGAATGTTCGTAGTCATCGCCATCTTTGTAATACCAGTAGCCGGGATAACTAATGAATTATGAAATGTTATTAAAATATTTATACATA
Source organism: Heliconius erato x Heliconius himera (assembly GCA_013421005.1). NCBI lineage: Eukaryota > Metazoa > Arthropoda > Insecta > Lepidoptera > Nymphalidae > Heliconius > Heliconius erato x Heliconius himera. Next base: position 8,578 of record JAATLQ010035095.1, on the reverse strand, counting down.
TAGGATAAAAATTGGTTACTCTCTTTATCCCGTAATTATCCCGATTTTCGCTGAAATTCTTGGATTGCATTGTATGTCGAGGAACAGAACTGAACGCCGCGCTTTGTTTCTTTTGTGAATAATTTACTGCATCGAGTCCGATGCCGTCTCATTGCGTCACAATAAGTATAAATGTAATTATTATTCTTTACCGGTTGGGGGATCCAAATATGTGTTTTGATCATATATATAAAAGAGCCATTTTTATAAAAGAGTCTCCAAGTCCTAACAAAATCTTAATACGGTAAATAAAAAAATCCACCACTATTGTATCACTGTAAAGATATCGAACTGTACACAACTTTTTATCAGCTTTTATGAAGCTATATATGGGATATCTAGAGAAAAACTAGAGTTAAGACATTTCGCTTTAGTCCCCAATTTGAGACATTACGTGTTGAGAGGCGAAACTGAACGCCGCACTGTACACAATTGTAGAAAAATGTATGGTACATTCAGGTAATTCCGAATGGCGTGTATTTCTGATAATTATCTTTAACGTATCAAAAGAGGCAGCATTCCGTGCTATAGAAACATTCACCTAGTGGATACCTAAGGAATCTAAGTAAGTAAAGTCAAAGTCAAATAATTTTATTCAAAATAAGAAGTTACATGCTTCATTTTTTGAACGTCAAATAATTTACCACCCGTTCACTAAAGTTAATACCTCAGACCTGAGAAGAACCGGCGCAAGAAACGAGGCGGATTTTTTTTTAAATCAATTATACAAAACCACATTTTTACATTTCTGACAATGATACTTTGAAACAGACTGGAGCGAGCATTTCATTCCCAAGGTGTGTTATCATTTATATAATCATTAATTTGGTAACAACCTTTAACACCCAAACGTCTTTTCACAACTCTTTTAAATTGTGATATAGAACATTCTCGGACGTTTTCTGAGATCCTATTGTAAAAGCGTACACATTATCCCATAAAAGAATTAACTCGATGTAATCGGGTAAATAAAGGTAATTATTAGAAATATCTGCTCTTCGGATTTTCCTGATGCACCTCACTGTTATCAGATTATTAAACTATTCATTTTATGTAATAATATATTAGTTTCTATTAACAATATTCACCTGCACATAGTTTCATTATATTTAGAATTCGGTAAGTGCTGTAACACGGTTATATTGAAATCTGTCAATGTGTGGTTCACATACTGGTTCAAGGAGCCCGTCGTGAACTGGTATACGAGACGTGGTATAAACTCAGATGTGAAAGCTATTATAAAACCCTGGAAAATAAACACAAAGATAACACATAAAAATTGTTTATTCCACACTAAAGTTACAATAACACAACTGTCAAAGAACAATAGTACGTTTGAAAGTTACTTATTAAGAAAACTTTTTATACATTTTCTTAATAAGTAACTTTCTAAGAATTTGGACGTAGCGGGATTTGAACCCACGCCTCTTTGGAAACCGTCCAAGCGCTCTGACCAACTAAGATGACTTAGTTACGTTCTCATCGAGCTACGTCTACATTCTTATACGCTTGTTACAACTTATTTATGTTGTTAGCATCTCTGTAGGGACATGTTTACAAATTTCCGCTACCCAAAGCTAACAACTTTTGCTCTCTAAATGTGTAATAACACTTTAAAAATGTCCAAAAGGTTGTGGGTACCGGAAGTGTTTTAATGGGAACGGAGTGTCTTAACACTACGTTCCATCTTCTACCTACCCTGTTATGTAAAAGATGCAGCGTAAAGCTAAAAAATAATTGCGCAAAGTTTTGTAAAATGGTGGTAAAAAAGCAGATGAAAGTTACAATGTTGTTACAAAATTTTACCATTATTACAAAATTTCAATATTATTACTAAAACAACAATTTAATAAATAATACTCACATTAGTAATAATACTAAGTTTCCCAATGGAGTCCAAAATACGATACCACACGCCTATATCAGTGACCCTCTGAGGCACCGGCCGACGGTAACAGGTCAGGAACTTTTTAGCATCTAAACGCATTTCTAGTACATTATTTATTAGTGCAAATAACGGAGCTAAGGGAAATGCCGCTACGAATATCGTTACGAAACCGTATTGAAGTACTGGAAAAAAATATTATTATTAATAATTAATTATATTTTATTAATTTATTGATGAAGGTTAAAACTACTCTTTATAGCTATGAAATGAGTTATTAATGTATTTATAAAAGAAATTACAAAGAACAATGTTAAAATTCAAGATAGTATATAAAATATACACTAATATTAAAATAGTACTCACCCATTTCTAAATATTCCGGGAAAAGGCCCATATTACCAAAGTCTACCAACTTAAAATCTTTTACCCATTGCATTGGACTTTTTATCCTGAAATACAAAAATGTTATATAAACTATATATTTTAAAGAAAGTTGTAAGCCATGAATTTTATTTCTAATAATTCAATTACTATTATAAGACATCCATATACGCACTACACTAGTATTACTTACGTTTTTTTCCTACCAATAGTCCTTATAATGTTCCACCATTTCAGGAAGTATGGCATCATCATTTCAACTATAGTATTTATGAATTGTTTGCCCACCATTATGATGGCCAATTGTATTGATAGTTCTAAAAGACAGCCGCCGGGAGAACACTAAAAAAAGTAAAATATAAAAAAATCAACAGCAGACTAGATAAGCGTTCACTTACAGTAAAAAAAATAAGAATAACAGCAGTGTATATGCTGTTTAATAGCAGTATTCGAACTTACTGTTCCTGAATAATAACTTTATTTATTTTACTCTATCCTGTATACTGCATATAGCAGGGTGAAAGAGAAAATGATTCTCATTCTCTACTTCTCTACTAATATTTACTTAAATTTATATTTCCATTTCTTCGCTCTGGTGTCAAGGCTAAGCGCGGCGTTGAGTTCTGCCACTCAACACGCAATGCCTCCAGAATTCGGCAGAAAGTGGGGAACGGAGTGTCTTAACACTAGGTTCCCTCTGCCTACCCTGCTGTGTGCGGGATATAGCGTGAAGCTAATTCTCTACTTTAGTATCCCTTTTTTCGAACTCAACGCCATACATTGAGTTACCAAAGCGGATAAATGAAAATAATTATTCACTGCCCCCAATTAGAAATCGAACCCACAATAATCGTATTCACAGCTGCACGTGAACCCACTGTATCACAATAGCTTTAAAAATAGCCTATATATACTTCTTAATATTAAAGACAAATTTAATTCATATTTTAATAAAATATTAATAATTATATTTAAAAAAAAAGGAAACTACCTCCTCTTGTCTATGCCCGAAGAATCTCACATAGTCACCGGGACGACCCACAAACTTGCCTTTGAAAAACGCTATATAAAATATCGACGCGTAATAATTAACGAACTGTAGTAAATATATTTTGAGTGTTAAAGAATCGTCGAATTCTGTTTGGGTTCTTAATAGTTCCTTTTCAGTGAGCCATTCTGCGAGGTATTGGTATATCTGAAATAATATTTTCAACTTATATTCTATATTTATAAGGTTTTATATAAACAATTTTGATATAACTCTTAAATTTATATGTAACTAATGTCTTTAGTGGCCACTGACTGCAAGAAGACCGCAATATTTTACTAATAGATGTTTATCATTGATTATTTTCAATTTTTTTAAGTTACATCAGTATTAGTTCGTATAATAAAAAATATTTATTTAAATATATTTAATTACAATACTCACATAATTAAAAATACATATAAAAACCAAATTGATACACGCCGCCGTAGCGGTCGTAAACATGATAGGGCTGTATGTGATAAGCACATTGTCTTGTTGCCGCAAGATGGCGGCGCCGAGCAGAGACATGCGGTACAACACTACGCCGAGGACCGTCGCTAGCGCCAGTAAAATCAGCAGTGCCACAACACTAAATGACATGAGCGTGGCAGGAAGTCGCATCCTCCAGAAAGGCACCATTGGTTCTCTTTCACCGGTCACTACGTTCAGCTGTGGACTTTTAGCGTTGGGTATCAAGTCTTCGAAAATAATATTATTTAATATACAGCCGAAAAAAAGAGAAAATATAAATAGCCTAAGAAAGGAGTAAATTATGTCTCAAAATTCATATCTCGAGCTTTTTCTTTATATTATGCAATTCGTGAAAGATGGTAACACATATATATAAAAATTGTACGTAACTAGTCTCGTCCCCAATATAGTCATATATTATCATCAAGCTCCGTCGAAATTTTAATTATATAGAATCATTTTACTGGCACGTTTTAATTTGCTCGAGCGCTTGGACGGTTTCCAAGAGTAACAGGTTCGAATCCCGCTACAATCATATTTTAACACCAGAAAAAAAATATTCTAAATTCGAAATATACATGCTTTTCGTTTCTAATGGTAGATGAATATAGAAACGTTCTAGACTTCTAACCTGTGTCCTCTTAACGTGAGCTAGCCTCGCCAAATACTGCGGCCTCGGATGTTCTTCATACACATCAAAACCAGTTAAATCCCACCGGTGCGTCATCTCCGCTGAATATCTCTTCCATAGTTCCAGAAAACAGGCAGCTGTAAAAAAAATATAACAATAAATTTTATTTATTATTAAAAAAAAAATTAAATTAGCTTCACGCTGTATCCCGCACACAGCAGGGTAGGCAGAGGGAACCTGGTGTTAAGACACTCCGTTCCCCACTTGCCGAATTTTGGAGGCATTGCGTGTTGAGTGGCAGAACTCAACGCCGCGCTTAACCTCGACACCAGAGCGAAGAAATGGAAATATAAATTTAAGTATATATTTCATCTCCTCGAGTGGGGATCGAACCCACAACCAGTCGGTTTTGCAGTCACACCTCGTGCCGCTGCGCTACGACCGGCCTGATCATTATTTATTATTAACTGTTTTATATTATTGTGCTTCTACTCCACTAAAATATATCAGTAGTGAATATATGTAGACTTATATTTTTTTATATCTAAACTTAAAAGAGAAAAATTAAAATACTTAAACTAAATACGTTTAGAATCAGCTTCACGCTGTATCCCGCACACAGCAGGGTAGGCAGAGGAAACCTAATGTTAAGACACTCCGTTTCCCTACTTCAACGCCGTGCTTTGCCTCGACACTAGCGCGAAGAAATGGAAATAAAAATTGAAATAAATATTTCATCTCCTCGCGTGGGGATCGAACCCATAATCAGTCGCGTTTACAGTCACACTTTGTGCCCCTGCGCCACGACCGGCCTCACCGTCCTAAATACGTTAACATCTAATAATGTACAGTAACGACAATATTTTTTAATAATTGACACTGACAATACAAATATTAACAAAGAGAAATCAAAAAAGTTAGTGGCTGTCAACACCATTCTTCACAAATGGCGTTTTATTTTAAAACGATAATTTTATTATTAATTTTTTTTTATATTTTTTATTTACATAGTAGTAAAAAATATGGCCTTACTGAAAGTGATAAATACACCCTGTATATGAAGAAGTCAAAGCCGACGAAGCCGCCGGTGAATCACTAGTAGATACGATATACTATATTAATAAATATTATCACATATTAATTATACATACCCCAAAAACTCATAAATATAGCAAAAAACACAGTAGTTGGGTTGTCAAAGAGGTAAGTTATCCGCGACTGTAGACATGTCGCCCTCAAATCCCAGAAATCGCAATAATAGTCACATTGAGGACACATTTTTATTGATGAGTTGTAATTGCATATATCTTCACTGTAAAAGAAAATAGTTTAATAGTTACTATATCTATATAGTAATAATATTAAAACTTGACCATACACTCTCGACCATAGCTATATTTGATAATAATAAATATTATTTTTAACTTCACAGAATATTCGAAATATTGCGTTTTGAAAGGCAAAATTTTACTACTTTTTTGTTTTGTTATCTGAGCGAGAAAATGAAAATGGTATCCATTCCCTCTAACCAGTTTAGTCACACGCTGTGCCACTACGCCACGACGGCCTAGACGATAAATATTTAAGACAATGTAACATACATTTACATTAATCCAAATACAACATTTTATTTAAAATTTTCTTCATCATTAAAAATAATATGTACTACAACTTTTTTTACAAGAGACGTGGCGCAGAGGCACAAAGTGTAACTGCAGAATCGACTGGTTGTGTGTTCGATCCCCACACGAGGAAATGAAATATTTATTTAAATTTATATTTTCATATCTTCGCTCTGGTATAGAGGCAAAGCGTGGCATTGAGTTCCGCCACGCGATGCCTCCAGATTTAGGCGGAATGTGGGGAGTGGAGTGTCTTAACACTCGGTTTTCTCTGCCCACCTTGCTGTATGCGGGATTCAGCGTGAAACTGAACTTTTATAAAAAAATATATTATAAAAAAAATCCTTACCTAGGTTTATTTTGGAACACAGTGGCCGCTGAGTATATAACACAAATGAGACCAACTAGAGACGCCGGAATCAACATATGAGTGTAAAAACCAAGCCATGCGAAATATAAACCTGGAAGAAAACTATATTTATTAATACAACTAAGATAAATGCAGAAGAACTCTAGAACCTTAGAGTGGGGTTTAACCTGCAAGCAACATGTTTACAGTAAGTAGCCGTCCAATTGCAGTACGGTAGCCTTTAATAATAATAAAAATAATATTATGATAATAATGACCTCGATTATCAAAGTATTAATACAACTCGTCTATTTACGAGTTACTGGTGAAAATTTTTAAAAACAATTTGTAGTACATATTTCTCAATTGTTAAACTAGACCAAAGTATTACTTTTTTAAATTGTCAAAATTCTTTTTTTAAATTGGCAACTATTTGATCATGTCATGCTTTTTTAATGGAGATCATAAAGTATATTTATAAATACTTATAATACTCACCAATTTTAACGCCAAAATAGTCTTTAACATAGTCTAAAGGTTGGTATTTGAGACATTTAGAGACACTCGCCCATTCAGTATAGAGCAAGTGTCGCATTGAACCTGGAGTTTTGAGATCACCCTGTAAATTATTATAGATACATATATTAGGTAAATAAAATAGTCAGTCAAGAATCGAACCATAAAAAAACAAACCCACAAACAAGTTTAAGAAAAAAGTATTCAAATTCACACTCTATTCTCAAGTTGTTGAAGGAAAGACTAATATTAACTAAGACACTAACATCAGCCCGAAATCAAATCTTATGAAAGCGTGAAATTTAGCCCACAACCCGAACAAGAAATCGAACCCACAACCTTCACTTGGAACCAACACTAAGCAAGTTAGTTAAATTCTATATACTCACATCATGTAAAGGATAAGCCGCACTATAGGTATTGTTAGCTATTAGGCGTGCTATTCCAAACGCGAAGTCGTCACTGGCCGCCCTAGAGAACTTCTTTCTGTCCAGAATAAACTGAACTATACGAGAACGTATCGATGGCGTCCAAAAACATTCCGCTGATGTGTCGAATCTGTGGAAATGGAATAAAATATTGAGTTTTTTTTATAAACTTGAAAAAAAAAATTTAATGAATATATCAATTGCATAGTAGATAAAGTATTTAACAGGTTTTAATTCGAAGAAACATCAAAAAATTATGTTATTATCAAATTACAATAATAAAGTTAATAAAAAAATATATGAATAATTCTTTGTGAATTCTCTTGTTTTCCATAAATAAAAATGATAATGGCGCAAAAAAACACTGAAGACGTGACGCAACCTACTTGTGTTTATATAAAAAGAAGTTGATGATATTGAAACTTATATTTCTTACAGTTTTAAATTGTTATTCCATATTTAGGAAAGAAAAATATTTTTTAGTACCAAAATCATCAACAAAAAAATATTAATAATCTTCGACCAACATCTTCCTACAATTTAGTTATGTCACTTCAGGGAATCTTTTTATCAATATATCAGAGACAAAAAAAATTAAGACTAGGTTACAAAAAGATACAATTTTTTATTTTTTTACATATTTTGAATAATGAATAAATAAATCATTTTACCTAATCTCCATTGTAGTTATATACTTACAAATATTCTTTATCCTTAGAATATATCGCTGTCAATCTGTGTTTCCTCTCAGGGAACATGGCGGGGTCAACTCTTATTTTAGACATAACTTGATTCCAACATTCCTCCATTTTGTCCAAAAAACTATTTGTTTTTTCGTGTACATCCTTTAAAGCTGTAAACTGGAAGCATAATTATAATATAATATTATAAATTGAATCGATAATTATAGAAAATTGATAAATTATTTCATTAGTAAATTCGTATTGTTAGGCGAACCAACAAATCAGACACAAAATCCAGCTTTTACAATAAATTTATTTACACTTGTTATATACACATATACAAGACAAGTTGTCTTGACAATATCTCAGAACGTAATGAACCCGAGTGCCGCGTCGTTTTTGCTTATATTGGAAATCCACCGGAAAAGACGCAGCACACTACCGCCACTTAATACAATCGATAATGGAAACAATATCAAATGACGTACTCGCAATTACAGTGACACCTATTACTACATTGTAAGTAAGTTATGCTAACAG
>JAATLQ010035094.1:0-26679 GCA_013421005.1 Heliconius erato x Heliconius himera | reverse complement strand
TCTGAGTAATTGAAATGAACAAACAAAATAAGTAATAGTACGTAAAGGAAATTCTCAGTATTAAAAATAATAAAAAAGACTTAACTATTTAAAATTAACACAAAGTAATAAGTAAACAAAACATCTGGGAATTTTTGGTTTTAGAAAACCAAAAATTCTAATTGAAATGAACAAAAAATAATAAGTAAACGTAAAGCAAAATATTAATTAAAAAAAAACAATACCATCTACATTATTTATATTATAGCCATAAAATAAATATTTGAAATTAAAAATTACATGAAATATAATAACCGAATAAATCAAAACTTAACAAAATTGAGTAGGTTGGAAATTAAAGAAAATCTAACTAATCTATTAATAAAAAAAGAGAAGAGCACCGAAGAATAATATGAATTAATAAACACCAAAGAACCAAATAAACATTAACAGTAGATCGAAAATGTATGAAAATTTACAAAACCGTCAACGTCGTCTGCCTGTTCGGGTCGGTCATAATCAAGCCCCCCGCACCGTGTGACTTCGAGGCTAGGTCATTTTGAAGCAGCATCATTGTAATAAATATTTTAGGAGCTTAATATCATCTCCTATATAGAGATGTACAGTAAAGTATAATTTCAATCTAGATGAAATGCTGAATGTGACTATTATATTTATTTTTATAAGGATGAATCCCAAATTATAGAAAATATATAAACAATAACCCGATAAAATTAAATTAAATATATTAAAAAGGTTACTGTGGCTGAACCTTCAAAGATAGACATATACCATCACGGACTTTTTTTATAGGTTTAAAAAGATATTTTTGAGATAAGATAAGATTGAGTCAGCGAAAATTCGTTATGCCTTATATAACATCTAAACGATAACTAAATAATGCATTACATACACAAACTACTTTGTAACTTAAATAAAACTAAACTTAGTAAAATAAATAGCTATAACTATTCAAAAAATAATAATTCAGTAGAGCAGAAGAAAAATAAACCTAAGCTCACATTTCTGCTAATGACAAACTTCAAAGTCCAACATAACGAGCTTTTAAGTCACTCTAACTTTCAATCTCAGAGCTTTCCAATAGCTAGTTGCTGTAAAAAGAAATCAACCTATTGTATGGCTAGTGCATTATTATTGTCACAAGTATAGTAATCGAATACAATAGCAAATGAAATTTTATTTTAGATAGAACTGTACGTATATACGTGTTTTTATCAGCTTCACGCTGTTCCCGCACATAATAGGCTAGGCAGAGGGAACCTAATGTTAAGACGCTCCGTTCCCTACTTTTCGCTTTTTTTTCTCGAGGCATTTTGCCATTTTTCTGGCCTTGCCTTACCAGACCGCAGAAATGAAAATATAAATATAAATAAATATTTTATTTTCACGATTGGGAATCGAACCCATAATCAGTCGATTTTACAGTCACACTTTGGATCCTGCGCCACGTGCGTCTGCGTAAAATGGTTCTGAAAATGAGGTTAAAATAAAATATGTATTTCTAAAAATATGTCCAAAACAACTGAAGGTGGGAAGGAAAATTATTTTTTTTTAAATTAGGATCTTTATCTACCCGTAGATAGTTGTTTACAAGCACATTATCCCAAATTGATGGATAGATATCAAGACTTCTATTTGGTTAGGTTTCTTTTTGTATAAACAACCCAAACAAAATATTTGTCAATACGTATACATATACGTAGACTCTACATAGAGTCAATACGAAAAGGATCGTGATATTTGCTATGTTGTAAACGACAGATTACTATATTTTTATAATAATCACCTATTGAGACCTTTTTATTATATTTTTATGCATCTTTTGCACTTAAGTAAGTAGAGTTATCATGTCATCAAATTCGAAAAAAAGAAAATACTTGTAGAGGTAAACACAGAGAGAATTTTTTATTTACAACTTATTTACTTATGTATAGCAATAACTAATACTCGTTTTGTAAAACTTTCCTTAAAAAATATAATAATAGTAATAAAACTATACAAACAAATCTTGTTATTATATGTATATATTTTGTTCTATAAAATATCACTTAGCAAACAATGTTCTAGATTTTTTCTATAGGTCTTAAATAGTTAACTTATATACACCGGAATTACGATTAATACGTTTACTCAAAAACATATTATCACAATTAAATTATACACATGCTAGCATCACCACAATGGCTCTACATAAAACATAAAATAAAATATTGCCAACCAATAAGCTGTATATAAAATTGCCGCTGTGGAACATCGATATGCAAATTGTAGACTTGCATTTCTCTGGGCGTCTCTTCAATTTGACGTAATAGATTTTTCTTACTTTTATTTTCAATATATTCTTACTGAGAGAAGTTAGATTAGACTACAAGTATCTACCAAGTTGATGATATTATGTAATGAGTATGAGTATAGTAATTAAAACCAATGTTAAATTGAAATATTATAATTTTATGAAGATATTCTAAAATAAATATTTCATCTAAAAATTAAAAAAATTGCCAGTGGTACGGTAGTCTCCTACCTACACAGGACCATCCATGCAAACTACAACTTTTTAAAATAAAGTGCTCGACGAGGCACAGGCTTATTTGGTTATCTCGATAGCAGATCACACGATGTCAAAATTTATACAAAATTTATTTTTTTTATATAAAAAATATGTATTACTTGTCATTACTGAGTGACTGACAGAAAATGCAAATAGGAACTACGCGGCATCAAATGTATACATATTTGCCAAATTTTAGCGTTGAGGCCAGTCGTGGCGCAGCGGCACGAGGTGTGACTGTAAAACCGACTGTTTGTGGGTTCGATCCCCACTCGAGGAGATGAAATATTTACCTAAATTTATATTTCCATTTCTTCGCTCTGGTGTCGGGGTGAAGCGCGGCGTTGTGTTCTGCCACTCAACACTCAATGCCTCCAGAATTCGGCAGAAAGTGAGGAACGGAGTGTCTTAACACTAAGTTTCCTCTGCCTACCCTGCTGTGTGCGGGATACAGCGTGAAGCTGATTTAATTTATTTTTTAGCGTTGTATGGAATGTTGAAGAGCACTAAGAAAGGATTTCTCGAAATCCTTGAGGGAACGGACAAAACAAGTTTTCAAGTTTTATAATTTACACATGGCGCACGATGTGGCGGGCTACAATTCATTTTGTATATATAAATTCTATTCTATATTCTATACTATTTACACAATAACTAAACATCGCATAATACAATAGACAATTAATTATGATACTAATGAATATTTCATTATTCGTAGGTGCATCGCTACGAGCGGCTGGCAAGTCATGGCGGGCGGAGCATAAAGCTGCGCGTACACTGGGGATAATTGTTGGCGTGTTTTTGTTGTGCTGGCTACCTTTTTTTCTTTGGTAATTTTTTAAATAAAAATGTTATATTTAAAAAAAATTCAAGTTGCAAATAAATTGCGTTTTTTTATAATTTTACAATATTAAATAATCAATTTCCAATTAATATAACAAGTAATCAGAAAGTCTGTTTGTACTATTTATATACATACAAAGAACTAGTACTTATATTTGTCACAAAAAATATACATTGAACTCGTAAACTGTGCTAAATAAACCATTTCATATGCCAATAAATCGACAACAGGCTAGTGTAACGTAACTATTGATAATAAATTCAATAATAATTAAATTTTATTTCCAGGTACGTAACAACAAACGTCTGCGGAGAACCGTGTCAAACCCCACCTATAGTAGTCGGCGTACTTTTCTGGATAGGCTACTTCAATTCAGCACTAAACCCACTTATATATGCATATTTTAATCGCGACTTTCGAGACGCATTCAAAAATACTCTAATGTGCGCTCTACCTTGCTGTTTCAGCTGTTGGAAGGATACTGGAACGGCATCCTTTGTGTGATAAGTGCATGCCTCTAGATCTACACTTTGCATTTACGTAGTCCAATTTAAATTATTAATATAGTTTTTTTTAGTCTATGCTGTATCCCATACATGGCAGGATGGGCAGAGAAACCCGAAAACCTAATGTTATGACATTCCGTTTCTATTAAGTCACTTCAAACTGACTTTCTGCTTAATTCTGGAGGCATTGCGTGTGGCGGAATTCAACGCCGCTTTTTGTCGATAAAGAAAAATGAGAGAGAATATTAAATATTTATTAAAAGATCTCTATGTAGAGAAAAATTAAAGGCTATTTTATAAACTTATAAATAAATTATGTTTATAAATTCTACTTAAAGCTTTTTAAAGTTCTTACTAAGATACATCGTGTAGATCTAGATATGTATATAAAATATATGCTTTATATGTGTAAGTTATCCTATTAATTATTATAAGCATTTTTTTTTAAAATACAATTAGAATTTCATTTAAATACGAAATACCAATTATACTATCATCTCTTTAAGATAACTTTGGTTTACAAGACTTAAAATGATATGAATGAGTATAATATACTCTACGTTCATTTTTATTATTAACCGACGTTTTTTTCGTCTTATATACGTATAATATATATTCTATAAATCAATATATTATTTCATGATTTTTAATATAGAATATTAAGCAGCGACAATGTGATAGAAAACGGCATTCTATCACTTTTTTTATTTTTGTTCTGTCAAATGTTCATAGGAGCAACTGAACCTAAGTGTGAAACAAACCTCCTATTATATGTATATTAAATATGTAATTTTGAATTAAAATTTTGGATGAACATTTGTGAAAATAATATCTATTATGTATAACTGCAATCGGCAATTTAACGGAGTAACAAGTACCGTTGGGAATATCGTTTGCTTTGATGATGATATAACAATCTATTGAAACCCTTTCTCGAGATTATATATGTATTGACTCGTATTGCATTATAATTATACACAAACACATTCTCTCTATCAAACTGTAAGCCTTTTAATTATAACATGGATGTGTGTAGATTGCATTTCACTCAGAATAAGAAATATTTAGCTTTTTTGGCCTTAAAAGTGATTTTTATGAGACTTCTACGTTAATCGTCTAAAGTCTAAGTTACTATTATTTATATACACGTTTTAAAACCGAAGGATTGTCTTTAGTAACCAAAGTTATCCCAAATGAATAACAATACACACAAACATATGTGCAACACAACGAATTTTTCCATAGACAGTTCACTTTTAACTTCAAGTCAATATAAATTCGACATCTATAGGAATAAATAAAAGCAATAATTTTCATTAGATACAAGATTATTAGGCAATATTCTACCAAGTTATTTAATAAGGCTTGTTCTACATTACACATTTTTAAAATAATAAGTTATAAACAGAGGACTGTATACATAATTTTGCTAGTAATTTTGCGTAGCTAATTATGTCAGACGGTACCTTATTTTTTGTTGTACTTATATATATTTCGTAATGTATAGCAAGCTCTATTTTACATACTATATATGTATATGTATACGTATACGTATATATACGTATACTATTATACATTTTACAGTATATTTCCTCATATAAATTACGTTGATAGAAAAAAATATTAGTGATTATAGTAAAAATAATGATAAGGTAGAAGTTTTTTTCCTTCCTTTTCCTTTTTTGTGTATTTTCTCTGTAAAAAAACTATTGAATATACCTAATAATACGTAGTGTTATTACGTTAATAATATTTTATGTTCTATTAGTATTCATAATATTGGCAATAACATAAGGATTTGAACTCTATGTCATCAAATAGATAAGTAATTTTACTCTCTAAATGTACGATAGAGTCTTAAAGTGTCCTAGTAAAATATTAAGTACTATGTAAAATATATGTCCATTATGACCTTGCATTTCTAGTAATTTAACTATGATTCGAATAATTATTGTATAAAACGGTAGATTACACTTCATTTTTTATATAGAGTCTTGTTAAAAATGTTTAAGTTTTTTTTGTTAATTATTATTAAATTATATTAATGTTAAGCTTATTTTGCCTAATATTTATTATAATTACTTGAACATTTATAAAAAAATACGACAAATTGTCATTGAAACTCAAACAACTCTGAAAAAAAATCTATATAAAAAAAGTAACAACACGCTTTTCTACACCAAATGCTACATGGAGCACATATGCTCGAGTTATGAATTACATGAACCTAAATTTGAGCTAATATATGTGTGTTAAAAATGAAAGGACAATAAATTGCAAATAAATATAAATTATATAATAAATATTATACCTTTCAAAAAAACATTTTCTATAAAAAATAGAGCTCAGAAATAAAAACATGTTATACATAGAAAAAAATTAAGTGATTGAATCTATAAATACTATTTTCCGATACAATAAATCCAATGCCAAAGTCGAGTGACCATCTAACTCCACTTTAACTGTAAGTTAACATGCAATGTCACGTGACTGAAAATAAGTAATTTTGGTAAACAAGGTTTTTATTGTTTAATAAACATCTCTTTACGTAAAATTTTAAACGTTAAAATACTTATTTTGACATACAAAATAATTATTTATTAATTTTTCTTCCTGCTTTTTGATAGAGTTCTTAGTTAGATTTCCCTTTTTATTAATTTTGTTTGCCTCTACATAAATTTCTACATTACTTTTATAGTATTAATTAAAATAAATATTTAGTGTTATTGTGATATAACTATAGTATATCTTATGAGGCTGACAGTATAAAAGTGCTCTCACAATTTCTTGAGGAAAACCTAATAACGGGATAAAATGTAGAGTCATCCAATGATAAGTGGCACGGTTGATCTTAATAAATGATCTTCTTTACCTGAATATTTGAATTCATTTGTCATATCCTAATATATGATATTAAAATTACTTTAATAGCTTATATTAAGTATTTGTAATTTTAGTGAGACTCCCTCATTGTTAGCGCCACAGTTGTAGGTTTTATACCCGGTTTGATATCCACTAGAAGGAAATAAAATTATTTTCATTTCTTCACTTTAGTGGATAAAACGTCGAGTTCCATCATTCCCCATACAATGTCTAGAACATTGGACGGAAGGTGGAGAATATAGTATTTTACAACTTTCCGCATATATTGCTATGAGGTAAGCAACGTGAGGCTGCGAAAATAAATTTTGTAATTTTATATATTATACAATAATTTGAAGGATTTTTGATAGTTTAAAATTATTAGTGTTTTATGAAAACGACTATTAATAAAAAATAACTTTATTAAATTTTCCCTCACTTTGTCACTCAACACAAACAATGCCTCGAAATTGGAAATGATCGTGAAGTACTCTCAAACGACTGCGGTCGGCCACTAGAATTTTATAAAAACAACTTGTATGATATAAAAAACTTATCTAAATATAAACATAAAAAGGGATAGAACACTTTTATACTGACTGCCTCATTACTTATATTAATAAGCTTCATTTAATTTGTAGTTGAATTTAGTTTTAATATACATATTGTATAATTATTTTCTATATATTATAAAATACAATATTATATAAAGAAATAGTAGTTATATAAAATTTATTTGCAAATGGGGAAAAGAAATACGTAATTACTAAGTGTTTTAGATATCAATTGGCTGTAGTATTTAAGTTGTATATAGAATAAAGGCTTATGTAAAATAAGTTTATGTAATAATTTATGATTATATAAGACATCAGTTTCGCTGTTATAAGCTATTTTTGTTACGTATTATATTAATATAAGGCTCCATGTACATAAAAGATCTTACACAGACAAGACATTTCTGATTTTTCACTCAATTTTCGAGACATTGCGTAGTGAATGGCAAAACCTAACGCTGCGCTTCTTGTTATCAGAGCGGGAAAATGAGTACAAGTCATTCCATAAAATAAATAAAATGTTACAAATATTAATGTTAACAATCTCATCTCTTATTTTTTTGTGTTTAGCTCATGTGACAAATACAGGAAAGTATTCACACCCTTTCAAATGCAGATTCATAAACATAAAAATGCAATACCGGAATAATTATCGTATCACCATTATTTTTTTGACGTAAATCACAATCTAGTAAATACATTTTATACGGTACATATAGTATGGAAAGTGCAGCGTTAAGATGCGTCACTCAACAAGTAATATCTTGAATTCAGGAGAAATATGGAGAACAATTGCCTTGATACTAAATCCTCTCTAAGATATGCATGCTTCTAAAATACGGAATACACTGATAAGCTAAAAAAATACCAATATTCATAAGATAATTACTTTAAACAATGAAAAACGATATCGAAAAAAGGTCTATACATACAGACTTTTTTAACCTTCATGCTGTATCTCGCATATACAAGGATAAGCAGCACGTAGAAACCTACCTAGCATTTGTTTTATTACCAGAGCAAGGAGTTGAAAATATTTTTTTCTCTCGAATGGGAATCGAACCCACAATCGTTGCGTTTGCAATCAGAAGCTGCGCTACATATACTATGTTGTATTCAAATTAGATATTTTATAAATAAAATTTGAGGCCGGTCGTGGCGCAGCGGCACGAGGTGTGACTGCAAAACCGACTGGTTGTGGGTTCGATCCCCACTCGAGGAGATGAAATATTTACTTAAATTTATATTTCCATTTCTTCGCTCTGGTGTCGAGGTTAAGCGCGGCGTTGAGTTCTGCCACTCAACACGCAATGCCTCCAGAATTCGGCAGAAAGTGGGGAATGGAAGTGTCTTAACACTAGGTTCCCTCTGCCTACCCTGCTGTGTGCGGGATACAGCGTGAAGCTAATTTAATTTATTTAATTTTATCTAACAAGAAAGAAGCATTGAGTAAACTGTCTCGAGTGGCTTGAATGGCTCTCATATATTTTTTAATAAGTCAGGTGCTCTCTTTCAGAGTCGAGTGATGATATTTTGAACTGTACACAAAATAAGAACTTAATAGTTCAAGGAGATATAACTTTAAATCCAGTGTATTTGTATGAAATTCAAAATAAATTAATACATTTATATCTTTTTGAATGAGATGAAGAAAGGACGGAACGCAAAATCAGTGTAAATGGTAAGATACTAGAACAAGTCAATGAGGTGATATATTTGGGAAGTGTGTTCAGTAGAGATGGATGATACGAGATGGATGTGGAAATGCGTATTTCTGCCGGAAAAAGATTAACGTTTCATTTAATTTTTTTTATATGCGGAGAATCCGCAATTAAGAGATACACAGATGGCAGATACTAGCGAGGATGTCACGGTAAGAATGAAGAAGAACGTGCTCAGCTGGTTTGGGCACGTCGAACGAATGAGTGATGAAAGAAATCACAATATCAAAGATACTGGAGGAAAGTCACGTAAAAAGCATAGAGAACCCTGCTAGGGATAAAGCGTGAAGCTATGTATACATTTATATGTGGTACAGTTCCGACTGTAAGCGCGACGGTTTTTGGTTCGACTCTCATTCAGGGAAAATAAATTATTTTAATTATCTCGCTATGGTAACACAACAAAGGGCAGCGTTGACATCCAACACTCAACACGCATTTCTAAAAAATTGTACGATGCACGGGAAACGGAATGTCATGACACTAGATTCCCTCTGCTTACCCTGCGAGAAAAAGCGTGAAATTGTTTTTTTTTATCTATCAATTTTATAGAATTATATATTCCAATAATTTGTATACTATTAATTATAATTGGTTCAGCGGCACGAAGTGTGACTGTAAAACCAACTGGTTGTGGGTTCGATCCCCACTCGAGGAGATGAAATATTTACTTAAATTTATATTTCCATTTCTTCGCTCTGGTGTCGAGGTTAAGCGCGGCGTTGAGTTCTGCCACTCAACACGCAATGCCTCCAGAATTCGGCAGAAAGTGGGGAACGCAGTGTCTTAACACTAGGTTCCCTCTGCCTACCCTGCTGTATGCGGGATACAGCGTGAAGCTGATTATAATTGGCCACAATTACTTAAAACAAATTTCTCTTAAGTATGACTATGATTTAGAGAAAAATTGTTTATATTTTATGATACTATCACATTTATTAAGCTATTATTAAATATATTATAAATTATCTAAGTCTATTTCAAGATGGAATTTGGTACGTTTGCATAATTTATTTCGAAACACTTATTGAAATTCAAAAAATCTATTATAAAACAATTTCTTCCTTTGTAATCGAATTCTGTAAAAGCTATCAATTATTCAATCTATCAATTGGATTGTATTTTTTTATGTTTGTTTCCTCAGAATCTTTTACAGGTGAACCGATTTTGATGATACTTTTTTATTTGAAAGCTAATGCTTCCCGTGTATTCCATTTTAATTTTGAAGAAATTCCATTTCTCTGGTATCCATAAGAAAATCACAAGTCTTAAATTTGCATTATGTATGTGCGTGACAAATGGAAGAATAGCTCAATATCCCGCTAACCGATTTCTATGGTTTTTTTTTTTTATTGGAAAGGATAAATTTCAAGGGTAGTTTGATGAAACCTTGGTTAAAAAATTGGCAGGCTTGAATTGAAGAAATCTGTTTTTTTTTTTGTTAAAAATTATTCTTTTTCTTACAGCCGAAATTTCAAATTTCAATATTTTCGAATTATTTTCAACTTGTAGTTGTCTTTGGCATCTAGGGAGCACTAAATCTCGCTCTCTCTTAGCAAGGGAGCACTAAATCTCGTTTTTTGAATTTTTTGCAAAAAAAGGAAAACAACTTAACTTTCACTTTAAATCCTTCAGTCATGGCAAAGAAAGTTGCGTTTGACGAAGATAATTTATCATATATTCCTATCTATTCTTATTTATTCCATAAAAAAATATTTTATGAATTAAATGCAGAGTAAGAAAAATTAAACCCACTTTCCGATTTTCGATAGAAGAGAGATTTGAAATTGCATACTCGTTTAGCTTGCATGAAAACGATGCTCTCATTGACATGTGTATGACAAATGACAATCTAAATCTAATATGGCGGACATACCAACATGATATGAAATGTCTCCACATGGAGAGATCCACTTCTCCATACATGCCCTACGGGGTGCTGATTGCTTTTTAGGTGACCTTCCTCCAGTATCTTCGGCACTGTGTTCTCGAAGGTCAACTGAGGTCTCCTTCTACCTACCTTACACCTCACTCTTACTTCATATATCTTTTTTGTCATTCTTTTGTCACTCATTCACTCGATCTGATTTGACGAAATTACATTTATATTTTTCATGTATGACTTCTAGACTACTTTTGTGACACACAAAAACTCATGATACATAGGCTTAGATTGTATTTCTAAATAATATTTAAGTCTAAACCTAATTAAATTTCTTGTAAAATTGTAAATAGTGTATTATAAAACAATAAGAGCAATAATATAATTAAGCTTTGTTAGTCAATAGATTGGTAATATGTTTTTAACATTCTTGTTGAAATGGATGTCGTGATGTAGACATACGTAATGTATGTGTAAAAGTTAAAATAAATGGTTAAATATCTGTATTCGTTTTATTTAAACACCAGCGCCCCACACGCGGTTTTGCCTTTGTTTTGCATTGCTTAAGCTTGCTTGACATATTATTATTATTATCATTATCAGCTTCACGCTGTATCCCACACACAGCAGGGTAGGCAGAGGGAACCTAGTGTTAAGACACTCCGTTCCGCATATTCCGCCGAGTTCTGGAGGTATTGCGTGTTGAGTAGTGGAACTCAGTGCCGCGCTTTGCCTCGACACCAGAGCGAAGAAACGAAAATATAAATGTAAATAATATATATAATAATAAATATTTCACTTCCTCGAGTGGGGATCGAACCAGTCGATTTTAGAGTCACCCACGACTGGCGTCATATTATTCAAAGTCAAATTATATAAAATCTTCATATAACATAGCATTATAAGTTTCTTACAGTTTAAAAAAATTGATTTGTATTCTCTATATATAAATTTTAAAAAATAAAGGTAAATTTAACATTTTTTTTACAGTTTCAAATGGTATAAAAATGTACATAACGAAAAAATTAAAAATGTTTTTAATAGGTTCAATACTAAGGCCGGAAGGTTGGCTGTAAGCGTGATGATTGTGGGTACGATCATGGGCGTAGGAATAAAAGTGGCCGGCTTACTATGTGAAGAATACGTCATGCAGCTAAAACAAAAAAATTTTAGTAGTTTGATAGGAGTACTTTTCTTATTACAAATATTCAATAGACAAAATCACGTCTGATATAATTATTTTATACACTATGATATTTTATACAAAATAAGCATAATTTTTTTCGACATTTTGCATTACTTTCTGTTCCGTCAAATCTACTTTCATGATATTGGCACTTATAAACTGAGTGTCACGTATAATTTTCTGCTCAAAAAATCTTCGAGCGCCGTAAAAGGCAGGGGTTTGGCGAATTTGTGTGTGTAAATATTATATTATTAGCGTATTCGTACGAGACTGGCTATAAACGCGATGGTTGTAGGTTTGATTGCCACTCAAGGGAATAAGTTATTTTTATTTCCACGCTCTGCTTAAGAATCACTGCGGCGTTGAGCTCCGCCCTCAACAAGGAATTTTTTGAATTCGGGCAGAATGAGACGGAAGAGATTTTCATCTCCACAATCTGGTAACAAGGTCGGCCAAGGACAGTCTTAAGTTCCTCCACTCAACAGTGGTTCCCAGGTTCCACTTGGCTACCCTGCTATGTGCATTCATATCCGAGAGAGGTAAGACCAGACGACTCTGTACGCAACGCTAACAGATAAAGTGCGACGTTGAGTCCCGCCACTTAAGACACAATGTCTCAAAAATTTCACAAGAATTAGAAAATGGTGTTTCTTGACTATAGGTTCCCTCTGCCTACCCTGCTACTAAATACGGGATATGAAAAATATTTACTCTGAACAGCAATTAAACTATTTTAACTATATTGACGAAAATTTCTTAATTCAATGTAAGTTTTCTTCTCTAAATACCAACTGTGGTTATCCCTTACATTAAATTTGAAAACATCGAAATGACATAACAACGTCAATACTAATGGAAGGGTTGTCCATGAAAAGGTTCACCCGCAAAGATACGAGGGCTTTCAGTATATCCCTTCTATTAGTGTAGTTGTTTAGGACTGAAAACTTAAGTTTGTTATTATATTAGTTGTAAGCTTTCAAATGAAACAGAAATTTATAGTTTAAAAAAAAATGTGATCATAGTGGCACAGTGCTATAACGGTATAGTGGGATAGTGGATACATTTTCATCAAGTTACGTCAAAATCGATTTATGCTTGTTAAAAAAAAAGATTTATATTGTCATTATATATTTTAGATAATTGAACATTTTTAAAGTGTTATTTCATTTAGGAAATGATTTTGCAATGTCTAGAATTGAGGCGTAAAACGGAGAACGTAGTGGCTTGACATCTAATGTCACCTTATTACGTATAGATCTTTACTTACAAACATATAGCTAAAAAAAAGTAAAAATGAAACGCTAACAAATAACAACCGAATTATGCTATATAGTCTCATTTGATTCGCACTTGTGGGAATGAAATATTTAATATTTTCATTTTCTCGCTGTGGTAACGAGGCAAAGTGCGGCGTTAAGTTCCGCCACTCATTACGCAACGCCTCCAAAATTCGATTAAAAGTGGAGAAAGAAGTATCTTAATGGGAAATATAGTGCCTTAACACTAGATTACCTCTGCCACTCTGCTATGTGCGGGTTACAGTGTAAAGCTAAAAAAGCCGATAACGATAAGACTCCTTAACACCTATTCACAGTATTTAGAAGAAATTTATTACTTGTTGCCGTACTAAGCAATATATAACAGTTTAAACACAGGAAGTTCCAAAACTTTAAAGTTTGGTAGCACGTGCAAAGAGTTAATATTTATGAGCTGCTCTGGTAGTTTTTGTTCCGCTGAAACTGTAAGAAAGGATTACGTAACTCTGGGAGAGTAGTCAAAGGATATTTGACAAATATTTGAATTTCATTTCCTTTTTAGAATACGTCTATCAAAAGAAAATCTGAATAAAATTGAGGAATGAAGACGTAAGGACACAAGGGCACTGTGTAAGTTCGATAGTTGTAGATTCGATGGACTCTATGGATTAAAAATAATAAAGTTATTGTTAAAAATTTAATTAATTTTTAATAAAGTTATTGATTCTTCTTGTATAGTAAAAATAAAAATCTGACATATGTAAGTTACGTCGTATACTCGTAAATCTAAATTATATAAAATTAATTCAAATTTATTAATGAATAAATCATTTATCTTTCTATTTTGTTAAACCAGAATTTAAAAAAATAAAATACAATTAATAATTTTTTTAATCTTCCATAAAAAGTTACAATTTTATTACAAGTTCTTTTTTTATTCAAATGTTTGAATATTCTTATAAGCATTACGAAAATACAACTTAAAGTTTCACATTAGAAATTTTAACCGCTTTAAACCATAACATAAACGTAACTCAGTGTATTAAGTAAATAATTCAGTAGTTTAAGCGGGCGAAGCCGGTAATAAAATAAAGCCAGTCGAAGGACGAAGGAATAAGGGAGTGTTACAACATTAGTTTTCCTTATATTCAGGATACATCGTGAAGCTAAAAAAATCATTCAGTAATCGTTATTTATATCGAATTTTGATCCCTTCAAGTACATTTCAATACTATGGGGAAATTTGAACCAATATTTTACACATGTCTAGCCAAACGTGAAACTTTCACGTCTCTGAAGGCGTTGTTTTTCTTACTTTTTCCAAGAAAATTGGTCATAAATATGCTAATTTGAATGTGGTATCCCTTACGTGACATAAGCTTAATGTGTTTTGAGCAATCTATTTTTTTTGTATAAATCATAAACATGTAGTTGTGGTAGTAGAAAAATAACTTTACGTTTCTCACGCTAAGCGGAGTAAGCAGAGAGAACCTAGTGTTAAGACACTCCACTCCCCATTTTCCGGTCGATTTTTTAAATATTGCGTGGTGGAAATCAACGCACCACTCTGGGCGAGTAAATAAAAATAAAGCATTCCTCAAAGTCGGAATCGAGCCCACAACAGTCGGGCAGAGTTCGTCGTGCTGTCGAACTTATCAGCGAAGAAATATCAATATAATTTTAAATATATTTCCAGGCAAGAATCGAATTCATAACCATTAAATTCATAGTCAAATGCTGTCCTGTATTTTTTTTAATTCTTATACATCTCACGAGTCACTCCGAATAAATAGAAAAACATGAATGTGTAGAATATTTGTTATGTTTCGCTGAAACCGGGTCCTGCCTATTGACTTGAACATTATCTCCCTAGACTCCATAATAATAAATTTATACTAATTTTATAAAATTCAGAAATTTGTTAAATTGAATGCGCTTATCACAACTTGATAAGAGTTGAAAAAATATAGAAAACTACAGATATTAATCACGGTAATCGATCATTTTGAGGTCATAACATTAAGAGAAGCATGGGACTGTAAATGCGACAGGTTATAGGTCCGACTGCCACTCGAGGAAATGAACCGCCACTTAACAACCTCCAGAATTCGGCTGAAATTGGGGAAAGGTGGTATCTTAATGGGAACGAAGTGTCCTAACACTCGGTTCCTAAGTTCTCTCTGGCTACCTTGCTATGTGTGGGACGCAGCTTTAAATAATAGAAAAAATATATACTTGTATCGTTAATAGATATGGGAAAAAACCACAGGTACAATTCAGTGTAGTATGGAAAGATTAATTCAAAAATATTTTCCCAAATAGAATTCGAATCTACAACCATGATCTTTAGATACTTCCACTACACCACATATGAGTGCGTCAACTAATCATATTACAAGCTGAATCGTGTGAGAAAATTGCCTCTCAAAGTGCGATACGATATGAAAATCAATAATTTGCATTTCATCGATATGCGTTAAATTTACCAAGTCCCTTTGGCACTATCACTTGGACCGTTTGATTTTATTCGATTTATACTTAGTTAGAAAAAGTGTGACTGTAAAAAAACGTGGCACAGGGGCACAAAGTGCGACTGTAAAACCGACTGGTTGTGGGTTCCATCCCCACTCAAGGAGATGAAATATTTACTTAAATTTATATTTCCATTTCTTCGCTCTGGTGTCAAGTAAAGCGCGGCGTTGAGTTCTGCCACTCAACACGCAATGCTTCCAGAATTTGGCAGAAAGTAGGGAACAGAGTGTCTTAACACTAGGTTCCCTCTGCCTACCCTGCAGTGTGTAGGATACAGCGTAAAGCAAATTTTTAAGAAAAATAAGTATTTTCTTTCCTAAGCTTGGAATACTTCACACTTTAAAAATGTTAAAAATATTTATTCGATTTGTTTTAGTCTAGTATGGCGTGAATTTAGTTGTCATTGATTGTCTTTATTGCAAATGGAAATGTCCAAACAACGTTTTTTAAATTTGACGCCATAGTGCGAGACAGCATCTAACTGTAAACGCGACTATTGGGTTCGATTCCCACGTGGGAGAATAAATTAATGTTTCTTTTATTCCTTTTGGTAGCTAGACGAAGAGCGGCGTTGACTTGCACCAATCCATACTCGAAATTGGGTGAAAAGTGGGAAACGAATATCATTTTAAAATTTTACACAAGATCTTAAAAATTTGTTACTGGTTACTAATTTTTAAATGTATTTTATTTACGAAGTCCAGTCGTGGCGCAGCGGCGCGAGGCGTGACTGCAAAATCGACTGGTTGTGGGTTCGATCCCCACTCGAGGAGATGAAATATTTACTTAAATTTATATTTCTCCGCTCTGGTGTTGAGGTTAAGAACGGCGTTGAGTTCTGCCCCTCAACACGCAATGCCTCCAGAATTCGGCAGAAAGTGGGGAACCGAGTGTCTTAACACTAGGTTCCCTCTGCCTACCCTGCTGTGTGCGGGATACAGCGTGAAGCTGATTTTTATTTATGATAAAGAAGAAGATCCTTAACATTCCATTAATTTACCGTGCCGTGTCTAATAAGTCCCATACTTATTTGATCACCGTATGACATAATTATATAGCGTGCATCCAAAAGTACAATGAAGACATACTAGAAATACTTCTTCATTGTTCCTTTCTCCTGTGTTATTTTCATTTCTTCGTTCTGGTGCCTAGGCAGGCGCGGCGTTGAGTTTCGGCACTCAACAAGCAATGCCTCCATAATTTAGCGCAACTACCCTTTGTGCGGGATACAGCGTGAAGCTCATACATTTTGTAAAGTACCTATATAAAATTATATAATAGTGTGTATATAAAAATTTTAAAAGAAGTAGCCACCCCCTTGCGGCCTCGCCCTCTTGTACTACACAATTATTTACTTACTAAAACTACTTTAAAATTTAATAAATAAAAAAGTATATTTTTTATTTATTTAATTTGAACCGATGGAATTAAAACAACACAAAATGTTACGGAAAATTTTCTAAAATACGATAGTGAAAAATACATTTAAATCAGTAAATTTTTTTTGAGATTAGCCAGCTTAGACCTACGCACAGACAAAGAGAGAAAAATATCTTAATAAATGCTCCCAATAATAAATTTCCCAAAATCTCCGTAACAGACACTCCGTATTTTATGTATTTTAATATTTCGTACGCAATTCCTAACTTTCTAAGCCTGTTATCTCAATACATTATTGTCTATCGTTTTTCGATAATAGAGAATATAAAATATTACTTTTGTTTTAAATTGCCTTCGTCTTTTACCTTCCAATCGTATAGAAATTGTTATTTTAAAGGAAAATCAGGGTATTTTTTTTTCAATTACACACTTTATCCCGCATAGCGCAATAGGCTTAACGAACATAAAGTCAAGACACTCTGTTCTACACTTTCATTACAAATTCGAAATTCTTATTATCAGAGCAAAGATATCAAACTAGTACATTCACCTAATTCTAACAAATGCATTCGAACCCGCAATCATCGTGTATACCAGGCGCTTCGCCACAATGACTTTAAAAATAACTGATATAGTATTCTAGAGATATACGTGGTATTACAATATATTTTATAAAGATAAGATTACAAAAGTGTAGTGTTTAGGCTATATCTCTTATGAGCTTGACGATTTTGTAACCTCAATTAAAGGTACATATTATAATTTATAACCTCGATAACTCTAATAATAAAGAATAAAACTGTTCGAAAGACCACGATGTGTTAATCTCGAAACACGAGGAAGTTCTAAAATTGTTCCTTTATTTTATATTACAACTTACAGTGCTTTCTCATTTGATAATTGTGATAGATGTCACGTTTCTGTATAAACCCAAAAAAGGGGAACACAAAATATTTTTTTCAATTCAAACTACTAGTTCCTGAGATTAACGCGCTCTACCAAACAGACTCTTCAGCTTCATAATATTAAGTACAAATGCTTTTTTATACACAGATATTATATGATAAGCAACAATTTAGATTGTACGTGATCAAATTTTCTTCCAAAAGTTTATTTCTATGCTACGCATTCGCATTTACACGCGCTCACAAAAGATTGAGCCTACACTGTTTATGGATCGTAAAACAACTATTTCGACGTTTTGGATAATAAAATGGCGGTTTAATGTAACATCCGTGCTAGAAATCCTATTTCACTTTATAGCGCTAGTTAAGTTTCAGATTTTCCTGTAAAAACGAATACTATTATATCGTGACGTCTCCGGCCCTTTCCTGTTCCTGTTTCCTTGCCGCCGACCACTCCCTCTTAGCCAGCCACAGCCAGTACTCGCGATATCTTGGGGACAAAGTCAATTCCCTGGGAACCCACAACTATTGAGCTTCCCGTCTACGCTGTCCAAGTTGATGGCCTCGACCGCGATAGTTGCGGGCATGAATGCGGGCATACTATAAATGCTTTTGTATATTGAAATATTTCAATGATACCACTAAAACTAGCAACTACAACTACAACTCAATAATCATCAAAGGTTATTTCCTCTAAAGCAGTGGTTCCCAACCAGTGGTCCGCAGAAGCCTAAATATGGTCCGCGAACGATTTTAATTTTATTACTAGGAATGGTGAGGCGAAGTTTCTGTTTAATTATCACAGTTATTTTTATTATACCTACATGCATAGTGGTCCGTGATACCAAGAATGACATAAAAGTGGTCCTTGATCAAGAAAAGGTTGGGAACCCCTGCTCTAAAGAAATTTAGACTTCTCTTAATGACAATATAAGTACAAGTTGGTACATCTTAGTTGTTGTGAGCGTTCTTAGAGTCGACCGCGATTCATCATTAAGAGTACAGAATAAAACAAAGTAAAGTAATTATAAGTTTCCAATTCTTATAAAAAACAACAAAAAATATAAAACTTCATTAAAATTACAATTGAAATACGCTTCTATAATAAAAAACTAAATACACAAAAGACCTTTAAATTAAAGAAAACTGAATAATAGAATGACTTATTGTCAGATTTTCATAGTTTTTTCGTTATCCCTATTATTTCTTCTATTACGTAAAAATGATTTCTTTTTTTGTGTTTATACAGAAACGTGACATTTATCACAATTATCAAATGAGAAAGCACTGTAAGTTGTAATATAATACAAAAATATAAAATAAAGGAACATCTTTAGAACTTCCTCGTTTTTGGAGGTTAACACATTGTGGTCTTTCAAACAGTTCTTTTATTCTTTATTATTAGAGTGAGCGAAGCAAGCAGGTGTTGGAGAGCGAACTATTATTAATTATATATATGAATTATTATTAATAATTTGGAAATTTTCACTAAAATTATAGCCATCTATAGATGAAATATTCATTGGAGCTTAGAATTTATATTAGGCTTTCTCATTATTGACGGACTTACCTAATTTATAGTTGAAGGCTCGCTAACTAACACAACTATATACATATTATTAGAATTGAATCAATTTATGTAGGCAATTTTGGTAAAAAGACACGAATAGGGTATGTAGTATTGATGATGGAAGAA
Organism: Heliconius erato x Heliconius himera; assembly: GCA_013421005.1. NCBI lineage: Eukaryota > Metazoa > Arthropoda > Insecta > Lepidoptera > Nymphalidae > Heliconius > Heliconius erato x Heliconius himera. The sequence goes on along the minus strand of JAATLQ010035094.1, from coordinate 6,804 downwards.
TAAAAGTCTACTCACGTTTATCACTGAGTTTAATCAACACCACTTTAAATGTACATACAGTGATAACACAAATAGTAAAATCACAATTATACACGGTACAGTATATAAGAAAGTCAACCACAAACATATATATATATATATATATATATATATATAACGGAACATGAAAGATACGAATTTAGAATAAAATACTATATAAAACAAACGAACGTATGGAAAGCGCATCGAGTGGCAAGCATCGACTGTTATATATAAAATGTGCCGTCGACAGGGGGGTAGGCGTAAATGTTAGGACGCCTTACCGGTTCGGTCGACGGGAGCGAGCACTTTCATATAAATATACTAAATACGAACACTTACTATATAATAGTATGATTTTATGTATGTATATAAGTGATAAATAAATAAATTACAATATTAAAATATATAAATAAGAAATATTAAATAAACTATAAATGTAAACAATAGTTCCCTACAGGTATATATATCTGGATGTCATAAGAGGCCAGTCGGGGCGCAGAGGCAAAAAGTGTGATTGTAAAATCGACTAGTTGTGGGTTCGATCACCACTCGAGGAAATGAATTTTTTATTTACATTCCTTTGCTCTGGTGTCAAAGCAAAGTGAAGCTGATTTATTTATTTTATTTATTTCATAAGAGGTATCTAAGAACCCTAAAATCATATATTTTTTTAGGCAGAGTCCTATGTATAAGAAATAATGTAATCAAGCCAAACGCGGTGACACCACATAACACGTTGTAACATTTGTTAAGTATATTAACATTTGTTTTACCAGAGTGGTCCATACACTAATTTCCACGCTTTGGTAACGAGGCAAAGAGTGGCGCTGCGTTGAGTTTCGCCACTTAACACGCAACACCTCCAGAATTTGGCAGAAAGTGGAAAACGGAAGTCTCTCAGTGGGAACGTAGGGTCTTAACATAAAAGGCCCTCTCTACCCTCTGCCTGTCCTGATATTTACGGGATGCAATATGAAGTTAAAAAAAAGCGTAGGCAGAGTGAACCTAGTGTCGCATCACTAGATTACCTACTTTGGCCGGGAGTATTGAGTGGCGGTTTCCTACGGGAACGGAGAAAAAAGTGATTTTACCATTTTACGTGTTTAAGTCAAAACAGTATCTGGTGAAAACAATAATTTAAATAAAACTCCAATACTTTTGTTAAATATTAGCAAAAAAAACGTGAAATTTACGCACCTGCGATGTTCTGACTTCTGTAGCTATAATAATATAAGCTTGACGTTTTTATACCAACATTGTTTTACCAAGGTGAAGGTATAAACACAAATGTTTACTGTTGCTGTCATATATTTTAGCATTTTTCCACCTTGCGATTAGTATTTTTATAGATATCGTTCTAGTTATACGTTGTATAGTAGAGGAATACGTTGTATAATAATATATTTATATTTTAAATGATTTTCTAAGCATTTATGATATTGAAATAAATCAGGTTCACGTTCCCAGCAGGATAAGAGAGGGCACATAGTGTTAAGATACTCCGTTCCCCACTTTTCGCCGAATTCTTGAGACACCACCACCAGACACCACCACTCTCTCTCGACACCAGAACGAAGAAATGGAAATATTATATTAATTTAAATAAATATTTAATTTCCTCGAGTGGGGATTGAATTCACTACCAGTTGCTTTTACACTCACACTTTGCCATGCTACGACTGGACTCGTATTAATAATATTAAACTTATATTACAAAAATGCCTAGTGCCAATACACTCCGTTCTCCACTTTTTATGTGAAACTTTTTGTGTGTCTCATTCTCTTTCTAACTCTATTCCAAAAAATAACAGTCAAGTGAGAGTTGATCACGCCCACCGAAAGTTTCGTATCAATTTTATTATTATAGGTCAACGAGAAGTAGAACTTATAAAAGCTGACAAACTGAACTATGTGGGTGTAAGCATTAAGTTCGTATGAAATTATCTACAAATATACATTAATATTTATATATTTTTCTATGATATACCTATAATTTAATTTTCTCAGACTTTTTCCTTCATTTATATTGCCACTTTATGGCAAATTTTATAACTGTACGTCCACGGAAAGTACTCTATAGGTTATGATTACGTGTCGAATTTCATACAACACGCAGCAAAAATCATGCATAAAAATGTTCGTATCTTTTGATTTTGTTTACTTAGAGGCTTGGTTTCTTCTGTATTCCAAAGGAGCTTAGTCCTAAATACTTGATATTCATTTCAGTGTGATACCTCAAAAAAATCTCGAGATAAACGGTCTTGACAGACGGACAGACGGTCAACAAAATGTTACAACACTGTTAAAGAATTACTTGTAAAAATTGTTCGTTTGAAACTTCATAAATAAATTCCATTTTGCAATAGTGTGATCTATTTGGACATTTACTCTGCAAGTTTAGTTTAATCTCAATTCTAACCAAAATATTACATGTCAAAGTAAAATTAACTTTATTTTAAGAAATTAAAGTCCAATTTACAGTGAGAGAAATATCCAACTTATAGAAATAAGCGATATATGAAATGGATTTCGCAACACACTCTAGAGAATTATGGATAGTTATTATGAGCTCTTGAATTGTTTTTTTTTATTTTGTACATTTTTTTATAGTACCTACTACTCATGTAGTATTTCATAGTACTCATAGTACTCATGTTTCTCGATGGATACTTTAATAATATACATATTTTTGTAATGAGGGCGTCGTGACGGTTGTGGGTTCGATTATTACCCGGACTCTGGTAGCAAGAAAAAGCACGGCTTTGAGTTCCGCCACTCAATAGGCAATGGCTTAAATATTAAGCAGTGCGTAGTTAAAAGAGTGTCTTAACACTAGGTTCACATTAAATTTCGTTTCTTGCCATTATGAAGTGGAATGTATTTGATCACGAGATAGATGTTCTTTTATAGCCATTTGGAGCATTTTTTTTTGCTTCACAGCTTCCCCCTTATAGCAGAGAAACCACAGAAAAAATAGTATAATGAGAGAACGGGGTGTTCTATAAATATTTGTACATACTGTCAAATGAGCAATTTTTATACTTTAAATTTATTCAATCATTAACGTATTCAAATTCAAAATATTCTTTATTCCAATAGACTCTTATAAGCACTTTTGAATCGTCGAATGAACATATAAACAAAAAAAAGCTACCACCGGTTCGGAAGACAGTTCTGCTGAGAAGAGCCGGCAAGAAACTCAACTTTTATATAATGTATTTATCCATATATTATATAAATCAATGTGTGATTAATTATTAGCTATAATTGAATTGAGAATAACATATTGTTTATAGATCTTAAAATAAAAGTTACGCAAAAGGAAATTGAATAATTTCATACAGTGTTGCTAGTGATTTTTAACAGTATTTTTTATACGTTAAACTTATAAAATATATAAAGTTAATAAACCACTCAATTTACAAATTAGTGTAATTACTATTATGTATAATTAAATTGATAATAACATACTCTTTTAATGTACTAAAATAAGTATATGATAATAAATAGCATGTGACATGTGATTGACTTAATTCCCCCGAATATATAAATTTAAAATAAACATTCCTTCTGAGAGATCTTGAATTTACAACTAAATTGAATCACCTCCACATAAAATCTAATAGTGTTATCTTAATCTAACGAACTGGTAGTTTTCAGTTTTAAAGACAGCCATTCGAGCCAGAGTAGATTCACTCGTTGAAACAAAGTTGCAAAAGGTCTCATTAGTCTACCACATTGTTAGTTACATCCGTTTCCATTTTCAGTATAAGACAAAACTGCGCAATGAATGGTATGGTAAAAAAATGTACAAAAAAATAATACTTTTAGTAAGTAAATGAAATGTATTTTCTTAATCTTAAAGAGTATATAAAAACAGAATAGTGGTTTTCTTTATAAGTAAATATATTTTTTTAATAGTATAAAATAAACTCCGTCATGGCGCAGCGGCACAGCATTTGGCTGTAAATACCAACGAGAGAGTCTGAGTAGGAATCCAACTTATTCTCTTTAGTCGGATTTTGTGTTCCCAGTCGCAGAAATTTTTAAGAAGGAAGATTTATTTGAAATGTGTAATATTGAGGCCGTCGTGGCCCAGGGGCACAAGGTTGTGGCTGTTGTGAGGAACGCGACGGTTGTGGAAAACACTTTCGTCTGTTCGAAGTAACTGACAGTTAAAACACATACATAACTACTAGACTTAAAAAGTAGAAATTTGGTATGTATATAACCCACGCAAAAAAGTTGCGTTTAAAGAATAGCTGGATAACATATATTTCTTTCAAAAAAAACGTAAAACGGAGACTTGAATCACCAAAATATATATCACAGATGAATATTTCAATAGCATCGTACTCGTGCCAAAGTCAAGGTAGTTAACGGGATAATCGGTTTCTGATACCACTCACGACTTACAAGCGCTGAGTGCATCGGTAGCTGGAATACAGGGAATACTTGCATATATAATATTATATATGTATAATTATTAGCTGCAGCGTATTAAATGTTAACGTGATGGTTGCAGATTCGATTTATTTTCATTTCCTCGATCTGGTTGAGACACCTCGAGCGAGGTGCAAAGCGGGACGTTGTATTCCGCCACTCTACATGCTTCGATAATTCAGCCGAAAATGAGAAACGGATGTTTTAATGGGAATGAAGCGCCTTAAGATTATGTTCCCAGGTTCCCTCGGCCCACCCTGCTATGTACAGCAGGGATACAGCGTAAAACCTTTTTCCATTTCCCTCTTCTGATAGGTGAAGTTTGACAGTGATTTCTACCAATCAACACGCAATTTTCAAAAACTCGGCGATGCGTGGGAACGAATTGGCTTAACTGTAGGTGCCCTTTGCCTTCCCTGCTATTTATCAAACAAATGATGAATCTAAAAAAATATGAACTAGTATCTTCTTCTCTACCTTAAAACATCTCAACATACAATGTTCCAAAAAATGGCTGGAAATGGTGACATGAGATGGGATAGGATGTGTGTCTTAACACTCAATTTCCTGAGCGATGCTGAATACAACGTAAACACCTTAAAAAATATAAAAATTTACCCAAAATAAATTTGAACACGTTATCAACCTACATTTCGTCATATCTACCACAACAGCTACAGTCAGCAACAGAATACACATTTTCATTTAAACCAGCAATTTCTGACTTTTATTACTACCCTCTATATTACTTTGGGTAAGCTGTAGGTTCTTGTTTACTTATCTATTTGTAATCCGACCGACCGTGAGGCAATTCGGGCTAATCTAGCCCTGAATCTAGCATCGTAGGGTTAAGTGATGCTTATCAATTGATTTCAATAGAAGAATGTACTTTAATACATAGGTTTTAAAGGTGATTATTGTAGAAATACATTTTTTTTCATCACGTCATGTTTTTTTTTAAATAAAAGCCTGCAATTTGATGCCATTGAAAATTTTGACTATTATTTGTTTAATTTTGATGTTAATAAAAGAAATATTTTCTTTTAAAAGAAAATATGCCAAATTTACACATAAGTCAATTCCGACTTCTTCTGCCTTTGAAGAAAGAACAATAGAATACATTAGTTACATCCTTACCAGAGCTGGGATGAAATTAATTAATTACCCCAAGTGGGAATCGAATTCACAACATTAAAAATACTACAAACATTTTAATTCCGACCTTATCTCACTGCATTGGCCTCAAAAGCATTTACCTTGCATAAATATTTCCTGTTTCCATTAAAAAAGCAGCGACATCATTAAAATCTGTCGCACTTATAGCGTTTTCGTTTCAATCAAAGTCAATAAAATATTTCGCTCGCGGTATGAAACGACGGAACTTCCCTCTTTAGTGCTAATGGGCGATCGTGTTATTGGAAACGCTAGTGGAATTGATATTTTTTCCTCAAAACAAATTTATTTTTTCGATAAAATAAGGAAATTATTTTAAAATAACGTCAAAAAGCTTATAAAATTGCACATAGCAGGAAAGGAATCGGAAAAAATCTGGAAGCATTGCGTGTTGCGTGGTGGAACACAACGCTGCGCTTTATTTCGTTACCAGAGCAAGAAAATGAAAATATTAAATATTTCATTCCTCGAGTGGGAATCAAACCCACAACCTGTCGCGGTTAAAGTCGCACGCTTGAGCCTCTGTGCTACGACAGACTGTAACAGTATATACCTTGAGTATAAGTAAAAAATAAATAAATAAATAAAATAAAATATGCATGGCAATGCACATAAATAACATAGTTAATTATGAATAATACAAACTATATATTTTGAATAAAATATTAATCGAGACGAGTTCGCGTATTCTCGTCCCGAGTGTCGCGACCGTCGTTCCGTATATATAGGTGGTGGTGATGCTCGGAAGGCAGCGGTCGAGTCGAACTATTAAGTACTACGGTACAAATAAATATGATGCACATAAAGACTCGTACCAAATGTATAATAAATATAATGTGATAATTTGAAGTCTATCATGGCACGATCTTTTAGGATCGAATTTCTTATAAAGGCAATATATGTGTAGGAGCGACACATATTGTGGATATTTGATCCTTATTATAATATTGAATGTTGCTTGACGTCGCGAAGGCTGACGTGATGGGCTTATGCGAACTGTTATAGCGACATTAACTATGTCGTGGCTGACGCCGTCTCGCAGTACGCTCGCGGTACGTAAGCTATGCTTGTATGGCGTTAGCCATTGACATTTTATATACCACTTCTACGACTTGGTATACGAGTAGTAGGTGTGTGGTGCTGTTATGTCCCAGGTCCGGTGTATGT
>JAATLQ010035093.1:5577-26672 GCA_013421005.1 Heliconius erato x Heliconius himera | reverse complement strand
GGTTAAGCGCGGCGTTGAGTTCTGCCACTCAACACGCAATGCCTCCAGAATTCGGCAGAAAGTGGGGAACGGAGTGTCTTAACACTAGGTTCCCTCTGCCTACCCTGCTGTGTGCGGGATACAGCGTGAAGCTGATTTATTTATTTATTTTATTTTATTATAGTTGTCAATCAATTCTGCTTAAATCAATAATCATGTATTTTAAGCGGGCGAAGCCGTGGGCGGGCCGCTAGTTATAATATAAAATTAAAAATGTAAAATTAATAATTTTATATATTGAATATAAAAAACTGTATAGCTCTTTGTATAGCGATGTGGATGTTGTTTTGTGCGAGCGACTTTATTGAGAAAAGCGAAACGCTTTTAATCTTTTTTCGTTTAGTCACCGCAAGCGCTCTCAACTTTTTGACTGACCACTCGATGCACGTTGAATTTACTCTTTGACTGCTGTTTTATTTGTCCTTGCTCCAGGTTTTAAAAGGTTTTAAATATGCATTCTTCTGAATTTTACATATAAATATAATATATTGTTAGAAATCGGAAGCGGTTATCGTTTTTTTAATTAACACGATAAAAACACACATACGTCTATATGTTTCTAAACTATTTTTTTGTTTCTAAACTATTTGGAAAGAGGCCACAAGCAACAAGCAACTTGCCCTGCCCCCAAATTGACACAATTCCACTGCTTTTATAGTTATTTTCACCTAAATCTACCCTCTTTTACACGAGTTCGCTAATAATATGGATATTTTTTATTTTAATTATTATTGCAATACAACATCATGACTAAGTAAATTATGCTAAGTCCTATAAAACTGTTATTTCAGTTTGTCTATAGGATCTGTCAAGTCTCTTATCTAAATAATATTCGACATATCCATTATATATAAAGTATATAGAATCAGGTAGGTAGGCAGAGGAAACCTAGTGTTTAGACACTCCGTTCCCCTCTTTTCGTTCTGGAGGCATTGCGTGTTGAGTGCCGGAACTCAAGGCGGGCCCTTTGCCTCGACACCAGAGCGAAGAAATAAAAATATAAATGTATATAAATATTTCAGAGTGAGGACCGAACCCACAACCAGTTGATTTTACAGTCACACTTTGTACCTCTGCGCTACTACTGGACTCTAAAGTGTAAACCTAATTTGACTGAATCTAAAATTCAGTCAAATTAGGTTTTTATTTATTTATACTTGTCACGACCACATATATGTATTTGAATAAATAAGGCATTTCGTGTTGAGTGACAAAACTCAACGCCGGGTTTTTCCCTTGGTGCCGAGAAATGAAGCAGAAATGAAAATAGGAAGAAATGATAATTAATTCCCTCCAGTGGAGATCGAACTCACAACCATCGCGTTACAGTCGCACCCTTGTGCCCCTGCGCCACGACCGCTTCAAGAATCAAAGTTACTTACAACATGTTGCATTCTATATAGAACTTTACGCAACTGATACTCCTGTTAGACTTATTTATAAATAAACCTTCAACACTACACTATATATTATGTATATTTTGTCCGTAGAAGCGTACATGGAAATGACGAGAAATTTCCATTTACACTTTAGAGACTCGACATTCGAAAATCGAGCTTGCGTCGTTTGCGAAATAGTCAGTGATTGATTTTAGTGTTCCTAAGTACTAGAATACGGGGCTATCTTGGGGCAGTGGTAGCGTCTGTAAGCGCAATTATGGGTTGTGGATTCGAATCCCACTTAGTGCGATAAATCAATTTCTTTTCCCCGCTATAATACAGCAAAATGAAGCGTTGAATTTCACCACTTGACAAGCAATATTTCGGATTCAGACGGAAAGTGGAGAACGGTGATATGTAGGTACATCATGGTTAAGTTAAAATTCTATATTTATTTATTAAAAATAAAATTACAGACATTATTTATGTGATGTTGAAGCTTAAACTTAGCTATGTTATCATTTAATACTAGAATGAAGCTCACAGACGTAGAATAACAGAATTGACATTGCCATTTTAAGGTATTATTAGTACAATAAGCAAACAAAAAAATTATATTTTAACAAAAACGATGTCTTCACATAAGAAACTTCGATAAGATTATTCTATTTTGCGCGAAGAATAGAAAATACAAAAGTAAATACAGTGTTTACTATGAACAGAACTACAGTAAAAGCAGTAAGTATGTAAACTTACTCTCATAGAAACACAATAAAAGACCTTCATTCAGCATGTCAAAGTGGATACTTTGTCGGAAAATCCATTAAGCTTGTTTATTCCATTACGTCAGTGACGCGGTGCGAGCAACGTCAAGAAACGCACCGATGCATATGCGATGCATACATCCAAGTTTATATGCATAGAGAAAATATCCATTAAAACTTACTTATTCGGAAAGTAACTCAGTTGGTATTCACTTCGTGTTTAATCTTTTAGGCGAAGTCTTTATATTTACTTCGTTTTGTATAAGTAGGTATATATTTTGTTTTTTTTTAATGTTGGATTTCTCCTTTAGCTAAAATGAAATCAAATTAGCTTCTTGTTGTATCACAGTGAGTAGGTAGAGGGAATGTAATGTTGAGAGACTCCGTTCCCCTTTTTCCGCCGTATTCTGGAGGCATTGCGTATTGTGTGGCGGAACTTAACGCCGCTCTTTGCCTCTACTCTCGAGGGAAGAAAAAAATATAAATTTAAGTAAATATTATATTACAATTTTTATACGTTTTCTTAAAAAGTATGTTTTACCGCTGCTTAAGTGTGGAATAACAATTTAATAATGTTTAAAAATATTACATTTTTTCGAGTGGGGAAGGAACCCACAACCAGTCACGATTACAGTCACACACTTGTGCCGCTGCGCCACGACTGCTAAACAAACTTCAACATAACTAGTATAATATAAACCATATACTTGATATAAAGTATTCAAAGTAGTTGTTGTTGTCTGAAATATTAAGCTTTTTCCCCGAAGTATAATAAATAAATGTAGGTAAATGTATTAAGTTTAAAAATCCATTTTTTTATTCGCTTATATTAAATCCTCAATATTACACACATAGCAGGATAGGCAAAGGGAACCTGGGAATCTAGTCTTAAAACCCTCCGTTCCCTATTGAGACGCTTTCGTTTTCCGTCAATTTATGTATTCGTTGTGTATTGAGCGCTTCGCCTTATTGTTAGTGAAAATGAAAATATTAATTATTTAATTCCCTCGAATAGAAGTCGATCACAACCAAAAACAGCCAAAAATACATAGGTACTAGTATAAATTAGTATAATTGAAAGTTTCTTACTTGAACAGTACGAGGCTTAAACTCTACTTCTAGCTTAAATTGTTAAGCAGACCTTTTAGATACAAACTACCTTATATTGCGGTATTCCGAATGAGGCTGGAGCTCGAAAAGTTCATTTCAATGAGCTAAAAGCATTGGCAATTAGATGTTGCTTTAGTTGATAAGAAAACTGTTATATAAATTATTATATCTTTATGTACATTTATAAGAGGCCAGTCGTGGCGCAGGGGCACAAAGTGTGACTATAAAATCGACTGGTTGTGGGTTCGATCCTCACTCAAGGAAATGAAATATATATTTAAATTTATATTTCCATTTCTTCGCTCTGGTGCCGAGGCAAAGCGCGGCGTTGAGTTCTGCCATTCGACACGCAATGCCTCCAGAATTCGGTAGAAAGTGGGAAATGGAGTGTCTTAACACTAGGTTCCCTCTGCCTACGCTGCTGAGTGCGGGATACAACGTGAAACTGAAAAAAAAATAAACTAAATAAATATATACATATATACGTACAAGTTTATATAAACGTAGAAAAATTACACACAAACAAAAATTATACAATACAATCAACATGACGACGTACTCCGTAACTCTCTATACGAAAAATTACAATAAGTAAACACACAACTAGAAAAAAGCTAATTACTAAATTAAATAGTTGAACATATTTTTTTTAATCAAGGCTTAGAACACTCTCGATTACGTTAAATTAAAAAAAAAATGAATCGGTTCAACCGTTTGGGAGCTATGATACCACAGACAGGCATACATACATACGAGTACACAGACACGTCAAATTTATAGCACCACTGTGTTTTCGTCGGAGTTTAAAAACAAAATTCTTGGATAAGCATATTTACTATTGTGTATAAGAAACGAGATAGAAATCGATATATATTATTTAATTACATATACATAATGTAAATTTGCTTATGGTGCAAAGTTTTTATTTTTTTATTCGTGTTTCTATAACATACTAGAAGACAAGAATGCAATACATAACACATTTTCATTCATTTCATAATAATATTTATTTAAACGAAATGTAAGTGTTACAGAAGAAGAATTAAAAAAATATGAATGCCGTGGAGATCCGATCTTATCGTAGGATATACGGAGTCAGTGTATCTGACCGAATCCGCTGTGAAAAGATACACTGAGTGGCAGCTACTAGCAAAAATGTCACGGTGAGAATGAAGAAGAATGTGCTCAGGTGGCTTGGTCATATCAAGAGAATGAGTGATTAAAGAATCGCAAAAAAGATTTAAAAACGAGAGGCAGGCGAAGACCTCGGTTGACCTTCCAGAGCACGGTATCAAGGTCACGTAAAAAGCATGCATAAAAGCATAAAAAGCATGAGGACCCCTCGGAGGGCATATATGAAGAGGTTGATGATGGTGTTCGTTCTATTTTATCTGGTCACCCCACAAGGGATAAACGTGAAGCTAAAACGAACCTTTAAGTATGTTAGTCATGACGTACCCATATAAAAAATATTAATCTTTTATAAGGTTTATTTTTTTAGATTATTTTACAATATATGTATAGTTCTTTTAGTAGGTTTTGGAACCACCTATCGGGAGTATTTTGCACTTAAGGACAACTTTGTAAAAAAAGCAACAAAACCTTCTAATGTTCATAACGCTCCATTACGTCGTAAGTAAAAAGACAAATAACTTCTTATTAGCTTTGGCTATTTACTCTCGTCTATTCCTTCCGTCTTCCTCATGTTGGAATAGACTTTATTAATACGAAAATATAATAACATTACAGGATAGCCCCCGGGCAGCATCCACTGGATCATACTGTATAAACAACGGTCGCTTACAATCATTAATAACACATAATATAAATAGATAATCTTTTTAATTAATATATATGTATAATTAATATTTATGACGTCGTTAAAATATTTCAGTTTTGATAAAATTAGTAAATTCAAATTTTTAGGTTAATAAACGTATAACAATCACCGCAAACGAGCGTTAATTTTGATATTACGATAATAAATACGTTATTTCCAGTATAGCCTAATTTGACTGTAGCAGAGTCAATATTGTCTCAATTTTATGCAATATTGTTTTAATCGTTGTATGAATGGTTTTATAATAAAGCCAGTATATATAGGTAAATGGAGTATGACGGCTTTATTGGTATTATATATAATTATTTATTTCGAACAAATTTAATGAACCTAAGTATAGAAATTAATTGAGGCCTGTCGTGGCGCAGGAGCACATGTGTGTTACTGTAATCGGGACAAGTTGTGGATACGATTCCCACTTGAGGAAATGAAATGCTATGGTAACAAGGCTCCCTCTGTCTACCCTGCTCCATGCGAGATACAGCTTGAAGCATAAAAAATAGAAATTATTAAAATAAAAAAAAAGTTAAAACTTATATACTAATAACTAATAATAAAAAAAAAATATCTTGAAAAATTAAATGTTTTTCAAGATAAAAAGTTATCGCACCTTATTGTAAGTATTTATGGGGGTACTTATGAACAATTAGTCAGTTTTTGTTTCGCATAGATTAAAATTTATGATTGCTTAACATTTCTCAAATGGATATTTCATGTAACTTATTTTTTTATGGAGCTGTTGTTAAGCAGCATATAGTAGGTATGAGTCGTTTGGAATTTTTGTCCCTTTGTCAAGACCAATCAAAATGGAAGCCAAATGACAATTTTGTTTTCGAAACTTTGTAATTATTACGCAATTATGCAACACAAGACATTTGAAAGCAGATCTAGTAAAGTTAAAAAATAAAAAATAAAAAAATATCGGGGTGGCAGAGGGAACCTGAGAATTAAGCGAAAAGACGCTTCTTTCCTATTAAGACATATCCGTCCCCGTTTTACCGCCGAATTCTGCAGGCATTCCGTGTTGAGTGGTGGAACTCAACGCTACGAACGTTGTTTTTAATAAATAAGCTAAACGATGCCTGCATCGATAGTAATAGCAGTAAACTAACACATTAAACAAATATCCTTGTTAACTGTTAAGAAAACCCTTGTTATTATCAGAAAATCCAAATAGCCAAGAGCTATATCTATAAAATAATAAAATTATTTACTCTACCTTAGCCTTAGCAGTCGACGCACGATAGATAGATAGCTACTATGTAAGTATAGTATATAGTGATTGTTTCTAGATATTATCTATAACTGTACTGTAGAAACATACAAAAATATGAATCTTCTGTAGCGGCACAGTTATAAATCTAATCGACTGGATGCTTGCTTCCTTCCGGCTTTAAGTACTCAAATATCAGCTTCACGCTGTATCCCGTACATAGCAGGGTAGGCAGAGGGAACCTTGTGTTAAGACACTCCGTTCTTCACTTTCCGCTGAATTCTGGAGGCATTGCGCGATGAGTATCGGAACTCAATGCCGCACATTGCCTCGACACCAGAGCAAAGAAATGGAAGTATAAATTTAGATTAAAATTTCATTTCCTCGAGTGCGAATCGAACCCACATCTAGTCGCGTTTATATCCACACTTTGTACCCGTGCGTCGCGGCTGGCCTCAATGAAAATATTAATTTAACTTTTTTTAATTTAATTTAACTCAAATGGGAATCGAACCGAAAATCAGTCGCGTTTACACTTGTACCACTATGCCACTGGTCTCTAAATTTAAGATTTCTGCATAGAAAATGCTATTAAAAGCTGCAATCGATTTGAACTTTATCTTCTAAGTTTAGATTACTAACTTACACTATCATTAATCATTCAACGCTCCACCCGTCGTTGTGCAAGAAAGAGAATTTGTTATTTTTATTTTTGTCACTTAGTTTGATAGTGTAAATTACTTTTAAAATCGATTGCTCGATTTATTCGATTTTATTTTCACTTGTCACCTCTCTTTGTTGTCTTTTAATTACAAACAAATTTTAGAGTTTAGAAGCATTGTTTTCTTTTTTACTTAGTAACCTAAGTTGGTTTAAGCTACGAGGATACTAATTATTTGCTATGTCGAAGAGGCCGTTTAAAGATAATAAATTCTAAGAACATTTCAATTTATGGCTATAAAATAAAATTTTAAAGAAGATTCTTTTCTTTTATGTAATAAAAAAACCGTGTACTACATTTTGTGACAAAAAATAGGCGCATAGTGATAAGTCAGAACTATCTAAAGCAGGAGAGGCAGAGGTAACCTGTATAGTAGGTACATATGTGTTTATATACCTACAAAGCCGTACGTAATTTTATATGGAACGATCGTAAATTCAGTCGGCAGCGCGCTGGCTTCCTTCCGGCTACGATTTCGAGAGGACGCAAACATTTTGTTTCAGTTGGCCATTATCATTGTGAACATAGAGCGGGAATTTTCCGAAAAATTTTACACAGAATTGGTTTTTCATTTATTTTCACGATAATAAATGTTGCTATTAACCAATTACAATAAAATGTCAGCATACTGCCAACACATTTAACTTTTTTAAAGTCTGTTTTTTTTTTTTAAATGATCTTAATTTATTGCACTATGTATCGCTTTTATAACACAAAATTTACGGCATTATACCAAAAAATAAAGATGTGAACGAAAAACAAAAGATTGTAAAAGTTGAAATTAGTTCTGAATATTGACTAGTCAGTGTTAGTATATTTGTATTTCTACAGTCGGATGACCTTTGAAAATAGAGTATCGATGATACTGGAGATAATATGTATGAAGAGGCTGATGACAGTGGACGAGGAAAAGAGGTATGCAGAGACGTTTGGCGTTTAGCGCTCCGTTCTCTTTGGCTAATATGTTAGAGATAAAGCGTGAAGCTGAGTAGGTAAGTAAGTAGAATATTTGTAAAAAAGTATTTCTTTTTATAGATTAGATACTATAGATCTAAAGATATCAAAAACATCTGAGCAAATTGATTTTTTATTTCTGATGTTTAAAAAGTAGTGTAGGTATAACATAATTACATAAAATTAGTGATTTCTATTTATTTTTAGCCTTCTGTTATAAATTAAAAAAAAATGCTTGATAACATATACAGATAATACAGAATATTATCTATTTAACTATATAACATAAAATCAGAGAGATACACTATTTGATTCAGTCTAATACAAAAGTATTCAAGCCATCTTAATTAAAGTAATGGCAGCAATTTTCAACCGGCGATGTATGGGTGAGCATAATGATCCCTCGGCGCTGCACTAAGTGTGATTTAAAAATGTTTGTCTTGAATGTAAATGCTTGAAATAAATGTTTGGATCACCTTATTTACAAAGAGTTAGCTAATGGCGTAATTTAAATAACTTGAGAAGGGTAATCTAAGACAAGTAGTTTTGATTATGTAGACTTGAAAATCATTTATTGAGTTCTGGAGGCATTATGTGTTGAGACCAAACCGAAGAAATTAAAATATTTC
Organism: Heliconius erato x Heliconius himera; assembly: GCA_013421005.1. Lineage (NCBI taxonomy): Eukaryota > Metazoa > Arthropoda > Insecta > Lepidoptera > Nymphalidae > Heliconius > Heliconius erato x Heliconius himera. The sequence continues at coordinate 18,023 of JAATLQ010035093.1, read as the reverse complement.
ATTTTCTCAAGTGGGAATCGAACCCACAATCTCACACTTACCGTCGCTTTTGCCCCTGCGCCACAACTCGCCTCTAGTGGATGAGATGTAAGGTATGAGTTTGAGATAAGAAAGATTGATACAGGGATACCTAGTGGTTACACCGGGACGCATGTGTTTGTTCTACGGTGTGAAATTGAATTTAACTAGTTTAAAAGGTTTTGTTTGTTGTACCTAAACAATTTTGAAGTTTTCATTAATATTTATGCTAAATATGATATTTGAATATCATTGTATTGTTTTTCTATTTACAGTAATTATTTACTGCGAGTGCAAACACACGTTGGCATGGTTTGTGAAATATGTATGTTTTTCTTATGAAAATTTAGAATACAATTTGTTTTAAAAACCTCCTAGCGTCCGGGCACTCCAGTCAATCAAGGTCTATGTACATTGTATCGTACATCCCTTTACGTACACATTCCCCTGCAGTGCTCTTTTGATACAGTTGCTAGTATTTCTGTATTGCTGTTCTCTTTATGAAGATTTTAACAAACCTCCGCTTGAGAAAGACAACAAAAACATTGATCGTTTAGAAAACAAATTATCTGTATAAATCGATCGAGGTATATTCCGTAGGGTATCTCTATCGATGTATTAACGTCGTAGTGAGCTACTTTGAGAAAAACACATAACTTTGCTTAAATATATTTTTTCAAAAAACATTTTTTTTTCAATATCTACTAAAGTACAAAAAATCGCTAAATATTTGTGGGCTTCGGGGAGTCCTTATATTTTTTACGTGACCTTCCTCCAGTATCTTTGAAACTGTGTTTTCCAAGGTCAAGCTGAGTGATCTCTGCAAAGAGACTTTACAGCCTACTGCACAGAGTCCTCTCACATTGAACCGGGGTAGTATCTCCTATAATTTCGTTGTCACAACTCCGTCAAACGGCTTTTCCACAGTCCACAAAAACACAGAAAACTTTTTGGTTAACCGCCAAGAATTTACCGCATTAGTTTTGCATTTTCAACTTATTTTATATTAGTTTAGCCATCAGCTACATCAAGACCGAGGCGTCATTCCATTCATTTCCTTGTAAAATTCCGGCTATCGTTGCAAAACGTGTGGTTGTTCTGTTAAAATTTCACCGTTTTTCGAAAGCACCCCTTTCATTCTACAAGTTAGCGAGGAATATCGAGAATCACTAACTTCTTGACAGAAAGGCCTCGTGTTTTTCTTGAAGTTGTCCTTAACCATTCATCTTTTTCATTCTCTAATTTTTTACACTTCATCTTTATCAGTACTTTCGTTTGGTGCTTTGGCAGCTTATACTCTTCTTTTTTATATCTTTCATACTTTTATCCTTACCTAAGGCTTTATAATCCTGACATGCTATCTTCGTTATTTCTACAGCATCTTGCACTTTATCATCATTTATCATATACCCAGGGGTATGTGGTAAAGAAATTACCGATGCTTCCTTCATACAATCCCTAAGGTATATTTCAATAAGTCTTAAAATAAAATGCATATAATATCTCGAGGTGTAATATTGAAAGCTTCAAGCCTGCTTATTTAAATAAAAAATATGCCACGATCACTGAAAATAAAATAGAAAATTTTGAGAACAAATATATGCACTTAATGCATATGTACGTACTCCAGCTAACATAATTTAAATTAAAATATGAAAGTTCTGAAAGAGAAATAAATGAATTCTGAAACTGTAAAGTCAATCACAGATCGACGTTAGTAGATAATTCCATGATTTTAGACGCGATTCCTTTATTTGCATTCATCTCTGTAGTCTAGCAAGAAGTGCACTACATTTTAACGAGTTTTGCTTCAAGAGAGTTCAAGAGCAATTATTATTACAGGCCGGATTTAAATGAATTCTCACTCATAACTTTTAATTGTTCTTTTCACTGACAACTCACTCGATGAACATTTTAACTGTTTTGTGGTTAATAACCTCTAGTGGAAAGGGAGTTCAAATAACAGTTATCCAGAGTGTTTTGTTGTTGTAGCGATTTAGAAATATATTTATTTCGCATTTATTTCCAAAAAAAAAGGTGAAAAATAAAAGGAGTATCTAATTTCATGATCAAATTCAATGAAAACCAAGATTTTTCCCGACTGCTAAGGAAGGGTTATGTTTTTCGCGCGTATCTTGTATGTATGTAATATTCTTTATTACCTCGTATCTCCAGAACCGCTGAACGGATTTAAATATTTGAGGTATCGTTAGATTTGTATTAGCAGCCCAAGTGTTCTTAGATAGGTGACGTTAATAAAAAATAATCATGGCGGCTGTGGGACGCCATTGCAGTTAGTGAAAAAAAATATTTTCGTTTCGAATACTACAATATGGGTATCAAATTCAAGAGCTCAATTCCAGGATTTCAAAAAGGTATATCATGATTATGATTACCATAATGAATTCTAACAAAAAAGTGAAAAATAAAAAAAATATTTGTAAAAACAAAAACCCCGACTGCATCAAACTAAAAAGAAAATAAACAAGCCCAATAGTTTATTAGGATTAACAGTCGGGACCTATAAGTAATTCTTCAATTAATAAAATCTTTACCAGGAGCCCCGCATTATTTAAAGAGGTCCCGACTGTTAATCCTAATAAACTATTGGGCTTGTTTATTTTCTTTTTAGTTTGATGCAGTCGGGGTTTTTGTTTTTACAAATATTTTTTTATCTAAGTTTACATTTGTATTTTAAAATAAAATAAAGAGGTTAAAAAATTTACAATAAGTTTTTATTTTAATGGGCTAAAAGAATATAATAAACTTTTTCTTTGAAATTTTTATTATGATTTTATAACGTCATTACGGAATTGTACAATATAGCTGAAAGTTTCACATATCAAGGTAGGAAGAGGAAACCAGGGAATCTAGTGTTAAGACACTCCGCTCCCCATTAAGACACTTACGTTACTCATAAAATAAAATTAAGATCAATCAGATCAAGTTCATTCAATTTCATTTTATTTTACCTACGTAAATCTCGCAACAAGCTGTTATATCATATAACAAAAATTGTAATGACAAGTTGTCTTGACAATATCTTAGAACGTAATGAACACGAGTGCCGTGTCGTTTGTGCTTATATTGGAAATCCACCGGAAAAGACGCAGCACACTACCGCCACTTGATACAATCGATAATGGAAACAATATCAAATGACGTACTTGTATTCACAGCGACACCTATTACTATATTATAAAGAACTTATGCTAACAGCTCGGCCATCCTGCTAATCGCGAGTCCCTTCGCGATTTAAGAATAGTTCACAATTTTTAAATGTCCTAATTTAAATAGCATTAGTTTTGTGCCAACAGTTACATAACAATTATATTTTTAGCTCAAGTGAGGATATTTACAAAAACTATTAAATTAGATATATTCACATGTCATAATATGTAAATTATACAATTTGAAATACATTTTCTTAATTCGTAATTTTCTTTAAATCAAAATAATTATTACATAAAACTAGACTCATGTGATGTTTGTAAAAGAGTCCTGTTATTCCTTAACTAAAATTAAATAAAGCAAATGTTAACTACAATGAATTCGTTACGCAATTAAATTGATTATACAAAATATTTATAAATTATATTTTACATTGCAAACATTTTTTTTGTATTTATACATTTTTAGTTTTTTTGATTTTAGATTTATACAACAATTATATAATTATGTACAAATAATTATGTAGATTTATACAATTCAATAATTCTCGTTAACACAATGAGCCATCAGTATACATTCATAGCCATATACATTCATGTTATAATTTAATTATTACATATTATTATTATTTTTTTCACAAGAATTTGGCTAAACAACACTAACAACGCTACATGGAAGATATTTAATATCGAACACTTATTTTAGTACATTAAAAGAGCATGTTATTATTAATGACATTTCAATTCGTAAACTAAGCAGATTCATTAACTTAAAATAAATAAATCGGTTTCACGCTGTATCCCACACACTGCAGGGTAGGCAGAGAGAACCTAGTGTGCGCAGAGCGAAGAAATGGAAATATAAATTTAAGTAAATATTTCATCTCCTCGAGTGGGGATCGAACCCACAACCAGTCGGTTTTACAGTCACACTTTGTGCCCCTGCGCCACGACTGGCCGTATTCATTAACTTTCATATACTTTATAAGCTTAACATATAAAAAGTCTATAATAATAATCTATTTCCTATTAAAGACCCATATATATTATCAAGGTTATTCTCAACTCAACCACAGCTAATAATTAATGACACACGTTTAGTATACATTGTACAAATCTTACATATAAAAGCAGCTCATCTGAAAAAATATTCAACACACAATTTGTGTAGCCATGATCAATCAAATACAATAAACAGAACGTGACACCGCTCGCCTCATTACTCCCATATTCAAACCACATTATCACAACCATAATGACTGCCATCTTCACCCCCATAATCTCCATCCTCACCATGATCCTCATCATCACAATGATCCTCATCATCACAATGATCCTCATCATCACAATGATCCTCATCATCACAATGATCCTCATCATGACCATGATCCTCATCATCACCACGATCCATATCATCACCATGGTCCTCATAACCATGATCCTCAACACAACCATGATTATTAGCCTGTCCTCGTCCATTACTGGACAAAAGTCTCTTCAATGATATGCCACGAAGATTGACCATCAGCTCTTACGTACAGCCGTTGCCAGTCACATGTAAAAAATAATAAGTGCTTAGTATCTACAAACGCTTATGCATTAAGTCCTGTCCTTTCGTACGTCTGTCTGTCTGTCTCTCAGGACTAATCATCTAAACAAGACATGGAAATATCTAGCTAAAATTAATATGAAACATCCCGATCAACAATACACTAAATCTGCGGAAAATTCGTCTTCTGAATCAACAAAAGGAGGTTGGTGGGCAAAATCGTGTCGAATTCGATTGGTTTTTTTTTTGTTTGTTTTTTTTTAATTCAGATTATTTTAAGGTTTACTTCTACTTTCCTCAACAAATGTCAGCTGTACGCGTAATCTAATAATTTAAAAGTCTACTTGTAATAAACAAGAAATTGATAATATACAAAAACAAATAAATAACAACAAGTTGACAGATAGAGTAATATGCTCTTAATTTTCCTTTAGGCATAAGTTATACTAAATTTGCATCATTTTCCATGTTCGTATGCATTATAAAATTCTACAGCCAATTTTCAATTACTAGGCAAAGCTTGTATCCTATATTACTATAACGCTATTAATATATGGACTTGAAAGGATGTCGATGTTAAAACTGGAAAGTAACGATTGTTGTACTTTTATTGTAAATTTTATCTTCAAATACTGTTTTCTTGAGTATTTTGTCGGCTCTTCTCAGCCAAAATAAATCTAAATATATTTCTGAGCCAATGGTAAGACTTACATCATAGATTCACTAGACATTTTTTTGTAATTACCATTATCATTATTTTCCCCTTTATATATATATATATATATATATATATATATATATATATATATATATATATATATATATATATATATATATATATATATATATATATATATATATATATATATATATATATATATATCAGATCAAAAATATTTCAAACATTTTTTAGGATTCATAAAAGACGAACTTCCAATCATCGCACAGAGGTATACTTAAATTACATCAGTAACACTGAATATATTTTTTTAACTTAACGCTGTATCCTGAACATAACAGAGACAAGGGGAATACTTTCCATTTTTCATTAGGGACACTACTGGTCCCCACTTTTCTACCGAATTTTTAAATGGCGGAACTCAGAAGTGCGAAGAAATGAAAATATAGTCTGTGATCCTGCGCCACGACAGGCCTCAACACGTTTGTGATCCTACGCCACCGCTGGCCTCGAGCTATTTTTTTGTCTACTAATATAAATTTATAATTGACTTTACATATAAATCATTATGTTTAATGGAAAAGTTTTTTACTATATATAATAGTCGAATAGTACAATAATGGATGGTAGGTAAGCTTTACACTCAATCCATTAGACGCTATCGGCGGTCCATCTAAACGGGATCCGTCGCTGTGGATTACAAGGGAAAGCGAAGGTTTTGTACTGAACGCTCTAATCTTTATGTATTATGAATAAAATAACATATGAACATGTATTTTAACAGACTTCAAAATAGAGGAGGTTAGCAATTCAGTTAATATATTCATATATTTTTTGTAAGAACACCATTTACACAGATTTTTATGAAGATAATGTTGATTTTTTTTTGTGTGAAACTGATTTAAATTTCAGATTTTTAAATAGGTTTGTTTAAAGTGTTCTAGGCTTGTCTTTGGTCTTCTAACCCATATTAAATATCATAACGGTGAAATTAGTACGTGATTGTTATAGATATTTACTACTTTAGTAATTTATCACAAAATGTATCTTTTTTAATAATAGGGTACGCGAAGTTGAAATAAATCTCGTCATGTTCAAATAACATTAAGTGCAAAAATAAAAGAAATAAAATCAAAATCAATGATAAAAGAACTTTGGAACATAGAGTTAAAACACTCAGTTCCTACTAAGATATTTTCGTTCCCAGCTTTCCTCCGAATTCTGAAGACATTTGTATTGAGTGGCAGAACTCAACGCCGCGTTATGCCTCGTTACCAAAGCAAGGAAATGTAAATATTGCATATTTCATTTCGTCGAGTTCACTCGAGTAATGTGAACTTGAACCCACAACCAGTCAAGTTTACAGTCGCATGCTTTTGCCCCTGCGCCACGACTGGCTTCAATTTTAAATAATGTTTATATATTTTTATTTATCTCTATATATAATAAGACAGTAAAAATATTTTGTCTGTAAATTTAGTAATTTTGGGCTGAAATGGATAGAGGGACACTTAAAAAGAGTAATAGAAAGCAAAAAGATTTTTTTTGAATTTCTTATCTGTCCGTCTGTCTGTCGATATATTTTTGTCCACATTTTTCTCTGAAAGTACTGAACCGATTTACTTGAAAATTTCACCAATTGCTTTGTTTTAACTCAACTTAACTACTAAAGTTCATCAAAATCGATTCATTAAAAAAAAGTTATCGTCATTTGAAGTCAAGTCAAGGCATTAGTTTGCCTGCGAATATTATATAGCAATCGCGCTGGTAAGATTCTTGGCTAAAGAATGACATTCGAAACGTCTGGGTTATATGACTGGTGATAAAAATATATATTTTTGAAGCACTATTATATAATATTTTATACAATAAAGTAAACAAAATTGAATTGTTAGTGGAAATTGCCTTCATAAATCATAACAGTTAAGTTTAAGTCGTAATTAATTCAACACAGAGATAAAGAACGATCTTGAAAGAAATATCAAGTAAATATAAAGATTTTTTGGATGGTTCGTTCATATAATATATGTAACTAATTTAAAAACTGTACAGGAGTTAATATGTAATTATTACAATTATTTTACAAAGAATATTATGAATTCTTCAAATCAATAATTTACAATTTAAGACTGTTTCTGAAGCAGTACATTAAATTATTAAGTGACATCAGCACATTTAACAGAGTATATTATATAGGTAAAAAGAACATAAAGTTACAAAAATATATACGTGTAATAAATAATTAGCTTTATGTATATTTTATAAATATCAAATATCAACAATGGTCGTATTTTTTTTATTTAAAACAATCAAAAATTCTTTGACGATAATGTCGTAAAAAAATCATATTAGAAGTCATTATAGTTGTCAATCAATTCTGCTTATTAAATCAATAATCATGTATTTTAAGCGGGCGAAGCCGTGGGTGAGCCGCTAGTAATATTTCTTACTATTACGGTGCTTTAAAATCTGTGTACTACTAAACAAACAAGGCACAGCTATACGGTGTAGAATACTAACCTAAGATTTGCCATATAAGGGATTATAGGGTAGCACTAAGAAAGGACTCTCTTATCAAAACGGACACACTCGGACGGAAAAAGGCGGACTTCTCAAAATTCTTTCAAGAACGACAACAAAAATTATTCTACGTTTTATAATTCACGCAACCGAAATTTCGGGCGGTTACTAGTATGTATGTTATACGAGTATATGTATGTAAAACAATGTCACTTATAAATGATTCATCACAAACTGCTAACAATAGGAGTGCGGTATTTAGAGAATGTGTTAGTTTTAACAGAAAGTGTAAGTAAATTTTGTAAAATATAAAGGGACGAAATGGTTTTTAAAGTCTTATTTCACATCTAGGATAAAATATTTAAAAATAGTATAGAAGTTTGATTGGAGCGTAATTCGAACCCGCGCCTCTTGTACTATCCAAGCGCTCTGACCATACGTTTTTTGATAAAAAATGTACGGTCAGAGTTACGTATAATTTCTTAAACGCGTTTTTATTTTATAATTGTTGTTAAGAAGTTAAAAAAAAATATTAATAATAATAGAAATATATTTTCTTATTTTTAATATTTATTTATTCGTACTGAACACTTATACATTAAAGATCGTATTGTAACACTTCACCATTTTGTATTCGATATCTAATATATGGCTCATTTGGTAGAACAATGACGAACCTGTATTTAATAAAAAAAACAAGTTAAATATGTTGCTGCTTATAAACTTTTATCTCTTTTAGCTAGCTATATTGATGATAGCCATAAATAAAAAGTACTCTTTTTATTCGTGGTTATCATAGTTAAAAAAACCTTCTCTATTTTTCCAAAACTCTATTATTTATATGAGCCTAAATTCAAGTGGTTCACTAGTAGCCTCTGAGGGTCCCGTTATTCAGGCCCTCGCTCCATCATCAGATCAGTTAGTAGTAGTAGTAACTAAATGCCAAGTTGTTGCATGCATGTTCATAGTCCGATTATAACACATGGGTCAAATTTAAATCTTAGATCTTACAATATATTTACAAGATGACCTAATAAAAGCATAATGTTAATAAAAATAACTATTTTCAAAATAAAATCATAAGTAGTAGCAAGCTGTAGCAGTCAGTGGATCCATTTATACGATGTATAGACGGCAGTGCGTGGGCGTGCCGTACTACGCCGTAGCAAGGCTACGCGCGTAGTACGGTACAGTACGGGCGGGGTGTTGTGACGCGGTCTGTTGTGTCTGGAATTACAATTTTTTAAACAAATGTTTTATTTATTTTTGATATATTTTATTCGTATATGTTTTTATATTTATGTAGGTTTAGTCTAGACCAGGTGAGTTAATCAGGTTGCTACTCACTTAGGAGTAATAAAGTCTGATTTCTCACTAGGTGAAAATTGATTTCTTTTCACCTCAACGAGAATAAGCTATAATAAAAAGAAAAATAAGCTATAATACAACATATTTACTCTTAATTTAGTTTTTTAAGCTTTACATTGCATATAGCAGGGTAGGCACAAGTAGAGCTAAGACACTCCGCTCCCCATTTTCCATTATTTTTTTGAAACATTGTGTGTAGAGTGGCAAAATGTATCCCTGAGCTGGACTTTGTTTTTTTACCAGAGCAGTGAATTGAAAATAGTTATATATATTCTTGAGTGGAAATCAAACCCACAACCTGCTGGTTGTGGCTGCCCTACCCTTGTCTATAAATACGTTTGTTTTGTACATAACTGGCTAATTAATTAGGATAAGAAATAAATGCATACAATTAATATACCTGAGTGTGCTTTTACCACATACTTTAAATATATATCACTTAAATTGTATTCTCTATAAATATGAATTAAAAACCTCTTGACGATTGTTTAACACAAAAGGGCGGTATATTAATTGTTTGATGAGATCAGACTAAAAAACTTCACTTAGTGTAAATATTCAGTCAATGGATTTTATGTTGGATAACAGTCTGCACTTCATCTATTATTAGTATGAACAGCTTCATGTATTTACCCGTAAAAAGCAGGATAGATAGAGAGAACTTAGTGTCCAGATATTCCGTTCCCTATTTCTATAACATCTATAACCATTTGGAATGGAATTACAACTCAGTGTGGGTTGCAATAATGCTTTTTAGTAATTGTGTATTTCAATTGTATTTTAGTTATAAAATAAATACACATACAAACACTGCAGATGCAAAGATTTTTATGAATATCTAAAAATTTTATATTACAGTAGCGAAAGTATGACGAAGCTTATTGCATCTGTAAGAAGCTTTGAAAGTACTTTGGTACATACTCGTGCCGTATCTTTAGAGAGGCAGGTGTGTGCGACTTCTTTGCGACCACCAAAAGTTGAGTTACCTACTTTAGAAAGGATATGTAAATAAAATTAAGTGAGGAGGAAGGAGGCTAGCGACCGACGATTTAGCTTTAAAGAAACAACCAAAAAAGAAGAAATATTATAATTTTGATATATCCTTACAATGCCCATCGCTCATCATCTGTATGACTTAAACGAGTTTGCAGCCTATGGCAAACTCATTTTATTATAATCATAATGATAATTTATTAGTAATAGCAATTACAAATCAAACAATACACAGATTTAGAAAAACACACACTTAGGTTATATGATAATTACACTATATTACATTGTAATATTTTATATTAATTTAACTTTTATATTTTATTTGAATTATTTGAAAAAAAAAATATATGAATTAAAATTATGATTCTTATCTAATATCTTATGATCTTAATTTCTAAAAATTCTTTGTAGCTATAAAACGACTTCTCGATTAACCATGTCTTAAATTTGTATTTAAAAACGTTGACACTAGGAGCATTTTTGACATCACAAGGTAATCTTTTATATACCCCTGGACTCATCACTCCAACAGATTTAGCCATTTTTTATAAAATTCGACTAGTTGAGATTAGACGACTCGGGAAGCGCATACTATTGAGAACTACATCACTGCGTTTAGAAAATTTTTCGTAGTTTGTTACTAGTATATATTCTGCTATATCACTTTATCTCAATTTATGTCAACACTATTAGTAACCGACTCAGTATCCAATACAAATTTTGCTGAATCTAACCTTAATTCGGAGAATAACACAGAATAACGCAGAGAAGAGGAAGAGATTGCTGATGCTAAGGGGCAGAAGCATGTGATGAGGTCTGGTCATGTGACAAGTCTCAGTATGAACTGGTCATAGAAATTGATAGCAATGGTCAACCTAACCATTATAGTTATATAATAGACCGAATAATCATTCACGGGGTATTCCGCACACAGTAGGGTAGGCACTTTCCTCCGAATTCTGGAGGCATTACGTGTTGAGTGGCGGTACTCAACGCCGCGCTTTTTGCATCGACACCAGAGCGAAGAAATGGAAAATATATCGAACCCACAACCTGTCGCGTTTACAGTCATACTTTGTGCCCCTGCGCCACGGCTCATTTGGTAAGAAATTGCTAAAAATCTTTACTTATCAAAGTAAATGAATATATTATGTACATATTTATCATTATACTGACTTAAGCAAATACAAAAATAATATACAAAAAGCTGAAACTGATATTACATTATAGCCATTACGAAACAGTGAACTTGAAATGAGAGGTACAGTAATAAAGGTGCTTCTATACCTGTTATCACCCGCGTTGTTTAGACGCAGACGTCGCTGAGGCACGAGAGATAAGTCGCCCACTCATGTAGAACATTTGGAGATTATGGACAAAAATATTGTAATAGCTATTGTTTATTTAATATGTGTATATATTAACACATAATGTTATTTAACCCGTTATACTGTAAACGTGACGGTTTTGGGTTCGATTCCCACTGAGGGCAAAGAATTATTTTCATTTTCTCACTCTGGTAACAAGACAAAGCTCGTTTGATTACGTCTTGTCTCCAAAATTGGGGGGCGTGAAAAAGTGAGCGTCTTGTCACTAGATTCTCTCTGCTTACTATACTATTTTATTTATTTTTTAATATAGAAAATGAATACTCTAAAAATCTATTTTAGAATGTAAAAATATAACTACTATCGAATATAAATTTATGGCAGTAGTCAAGAGAGTTAGAGATAAAATTTACCTTAGTTTAGAGACTCCGTCCCACTTTTCTTGTAAATTCACGACATTCTTGTCGCTTAGTATTGGGCATTAGAACTCAACGCCGAGCTTTGTCTTGGTACAAGAGCACGGATATGAAATATCTGCAAAAATCAAGGGCACAAACCAAGGATTAGAATTTCTGCGCTATCAGCTAAAATTTTATCTGACTTTCGCATTTTGAGTCAGAAACTCTCATTATTGATGATATAAAAGGCACTGAGATATACTGTAAAATAGAGTAAATATAAAATAATAACAAGCATGCGAGTGTAAACGCGATAATTGTGGGTTTGATTTCCACTCGAGGAAATTATATATATATATATATATATATATATATATATATATATATATATATATATATATATATATATATATATATATATAT
>JAATLQ010035092.1:12684-26657 GCA_013421005.1 Heliconius erato x Heliconius himera | reverse complement strand
TTCAAAACTGCCCCATATATGTTCAAAGCTACCCCGCAAGGGGGGCAGCTTTGAACATTTGACTACTGCTACTAAAGTTGATATTGCACCTTTACCTTATATATTTTTCTACATACGATGCTACGATTGTGTGGCACAATAGTTGGACTAAGCCTTGTGAAATAGTAAAGAAGTTAAAAATTGTAGAATTTTTAGATATGACACAAAGTTTAAAAATCGTTCGAATGTGCCCCCCTCTCCCCTATATATGGGCTAGATTAAGCAAAGTTATTTCTGTGTAAAAGTGATGGTTATGCTTGTGACTGTATGTGACTTTGTATATTTCTTGAGTAGTAGTAGTGCTTGTAGATCTAATTTTAACGTTTTGTAACAAGGGAATAGTTTTTAATAAATCAATTTTAATAAAAATCTAGAGATATGTCACTTTATATTCTGCTTTTTACCATTTAAATAGTATAGCATGGCGGTGAGAAAATTTTAAATATAACAGCACATTTTCTGTAAGCATGTAAATATACGTGCTCTTTCAATGAGTTTCTAATTACAATAATCGCATAATTGAAATTTAATTTAAATAAAGTATTACACTATCATAAACACATCAACTATAGAGTATTATTAAGTAATGATTAAAGATATTTTTGTTTTTAAAAAGCTATGTTTTTTTAAGAATTCGTGTATTTATATTTAAATTACGAATCTATAAGGACAACTACTTTAATGATTGGTAAAACGTGAACCTTAATCTAATATAATATGTATTATAAAAAAAATATAAAAGCTTTTAACATCAAAACCCTTTATGGGACAATAGGAGTGTTATTTATGAAAATAATGTTCGAAGCAAATTCAGCAAGTATATTTCTTCAGATATTTTCCGATCAGATAAAGTGAAGTGAAGGGTCGTTGTGACCCGGGGCAGCGTTTCAAGGGTTATCCACTGTGTAGTGTGGTGCTAATGTACTGTTGCTGGGCAAACTTCACTTGTTGGAAACTATGTGTTATATTGGTTAATATGAGTGCCAATGGATATTATAACTCTAACTGCGGCAGTGAGAAACTTCTGATTACCCATAATGCAGTATATTACATATGCTTACTCAATTTTACATAATTTATGTTAGATGGTGCAACCTGACGCTGCAAATTGTCTTACAAATCCAAGATATTTTTCTTCTACGCAGGGATCGAAATTATAACCGTAAATCCTTAGACAGATTAGACAATGACATTACCCTATACAACGGCGTCTATAAAAAAATCGCATATTTTTGTTCAATCAAAAATCAATTGATACATCTCAGACTACGTACACTTGCTTAACGTATAAAAGTTATAATATTTTGTTTCTGATTATAACATTTTTAGCTTGTCCCTTAATTGATCTTATAAATCGTTAGAACAAGTAATATTTGATTTTTAACAATGTTTGAAATGTTATACATATATTTGAAATAATTTTATTTATGTAATATATTGCAAATTCGATTTTTTATGCATGTTTCAATTTATTCTTGATTTGGCAATATGTATGTTTAAATCCACCAAAATTAATATATAGAAAGAAAACAATGTAATTTGAACTGCCGTCCTTTGCATTCTTTACTTTAATAATCAAAGTGGCTGACTACTAAGCCAACAGATCTATTAATAAAGCATGATGCAATATTACATCATAGCACGTGTTTAGTTTAAAATGCGTAGTACTGTCGTTTGCTATTTATATGGTTATTTACGTTTTATTTTATGGCAAATATAAAAATAATTCTCTATAAAAAGTTAATTCACGTTAAATTGGTTTATCGTTTATCTATCACTAAATTGGTACAAATACAGAAAATGTATTTGATATTTATTCGTGAAAAAACTACTACAGGCAAGAATCAAACTTGTACCTGTGGTGTAATATCACTAACTAAAATCTACTGACTACAAATATTTTGCCACATGATAACATGTAACATTAAAACAAACGCACAATGCGCTTACGCATTGACCATATGAAAAAAAAATTAACCGTAAAAAAGGTTGTAACATAACATGGTACAAAAAAAATCGATATCGATACAAAGGACCGAGAATCGAGATTAGCGTGCGTTATCCTCAATTTCATCTAAATACCCGCTATAATCCACTCGCATACAATGGTGACAAAAATAATAAATATTGCCGGTACCGCCCACCAGTACAATGGTCCTACAATGGTCTGTACTGCTGTGTTCCAATATTTGTGTGTAGGGTTGATTAATATTGGGGAGAAATAAGCTATTGATATGACGTTGTGTTGGAAAGTTTGGTTTCTATAAAAGTAACGGATTTTTTTGTTAAGTCATAATATATTAGTTAGTAATATATATTTAATTAGCTATAATGACATATCTGGGATGTGTCGTGTGATGATGATAGATGCTTCTACGGTCCTGGATGAGATGTAAAGGTAGCTTCCACTCGTATAGCAAGAAAACAGTGAATTATAAAAAGTATGAATTGTGTGAAAATAAGATAAATTATATTTTTTAAGTTGTTTAAATATTCTTTGAGAAGTCTCTAATTATAAAAAAAATCAAAACTTAAGTATATTAGTCAAACAGAAAAATATTTGCTGCAAACATAAGAATGATATTAAATAAAGCAATTTCTGGTGCCATGTAATTATAAAGTGTAATTTTAATTGTTTTGCAAAATATTATAGAAAATTTAAAATATAATAAGATTTTTTTTAAATTCTTAGTTCACAAAAAGATATGAACATAAATATCAAAAGATAAATATTTTCAAACTCCAATAATAATCACTTACAGATATTTCTCTCAGTTAAATTTACTCTCAGATATAAAAACAATATATAAATACACACACCTATATACATACACACACCACACATCCAATACAGTAATAACAAAAATAAAAGTACCATTAAATACGTCGATCACGCCTAATCTCCTAACAAAACGATGTTGGAACATTTCGGCGCGAAAATAATGAAGTGCACGTGCCTGCCCTGGGAGAGTACCACCCTTGGAATTGAACCAGTACCCACTAGTGTAGAATAGTATAATAGTAGTAATATAAAAGGACGCGTGGCAGATCCGTATCAAGAACGTTTGGCGAACAAAACGCAACACGCAAGCATTAAAACATAAGATAAATTAAAGCTAAGCTGTCATATAACGATTTAGAGTTAAAATATTGGTGCCATTTTTGTAATTTGGTTAGTTATTAATTATTTTTTAATAATTTAGATATATTATCTGGTTTTGTACGTCACAGTTATGACTTCGATAGTGACGTGGGATTATCAGCTTGGAGGATCTTATTTTTTTTTACATCTTTATGAACTTTTAGATTGTTTTTTTTTTTAAATTTTCGGCTATATACCGCATATAGCAAGGTAGGCAGAGTACTTCGTTACCTACTTACTTTAATAGAGAGTAATGAAAATAATTAATTACTTCGAGAGGGAATCGAACCCACAACCATCGAGTTCCTACAGTAAGAGCCTGTGCCGCTACGCCACGTCGCCGGCCTCACATAAAAGTTATATAGTAAAAAATCTGTTTGCTGGCAAGCAAAAGCAAAACAATAAAATATTTAACAATAGAAACGCGTCATATCATTTGTTGAGCGTCCCTTTTGACGACGACTTTTTTTTATGAATGATGGCACACAATTAATGTATTTGTAACGCCCTTAGATATGGTTAATTTTCGTTTTTGTTTTTATTATTATAGTTTTTTTAAAGTAAAATAAATATGAATTTGCTAGAAGTAGGAAATGGAGTGTTTTTTTTAATAATTTTAATATTAGGTTCCCTGAGCTTGCGATATGCGGGATGTAGTGTTAACATATATACAAGTATTGTGATTTAACATTTTTAAGAGCTTCACGCTTTATCCAGCACATGACAGGTTAGGCAGAGGGAGCCTGGAAATCTAGTATTTCGACACTGCGTTAACATCAACACTTATGCTTTCCAATTTCCACCGAATTTTCGAGGCATTACGTGTTGAGTGGCAGACTAAACGCTTCGTTTTGCCTTGTTTCCAGAGCCTGGAAATGAAAATATTAAATATTTAATTCTCGAATGGGAATCGAACCTACAGTCATACGTGCTCCCCTGTGCCACGACGCCGTCATAGTTTAACATAAATATCAAATTTCTTGCCAACAAGTTAACTTTATTTTATATTTTCAATCTGTGTCCCACATATAGATAACCTAGTGTTAAGACACTCCGTACTTCCTGCGCACCACTCAACACGCACAGTCACGTGCGTGTTGAGTGGTCGAACAACACCAAGCTTGTTCTTGTTATCAAAACAACTTCTATAAAATACTATGTAACTTCTATATTAAATAACTTTCATAAGTTATTTTCTCTTTACTTTAATGTAGTTTCGAATCTTGCAGCTCAATGTCTATAAGCATCCTTTCTAACCTATTAAACCAGATATTATTACTAATATAGACAAAAGATTTTTTTAAAACAATTCACAAAATTGCCGAAATAATTTATTAAAGTAGGGCAGCGTCGTCACGACAACCCCATTCATAAAGATTTTTATAGTTGTCACTGCATTATAAAAGATCTTTACCACCAAAATTGCTATAATAATTTCAACCGTATGTTATTAGCAATAGAGTTGAAATTGTTATTCTCTATTTCGTCAACTAGGGATGGGATTGACTTTGACTATGTCATTTGACTAACTACACCTTAATGTAGAGTATTTAGTTTGGCGGAATGGTTTTATTGTACTCGAGTAATGTATCGTATACTTTTAATTTTGGTTTATGACGCGAACGTTGTGTGCCCCTCACTATTGTTATTTTTTTTTCGGTAGAGACTTTTTTATCCTTTACTCTCCTGTGTTATTTTTTCTGGTGTTGTAACCAATAATACAGCTTTAAAATATATATTTTTATACTTTACAACATTTTTTCAACAACAATATAGATTGAAAGAAAAAATATTTAAAAAAATAAAGAATTTTAATTAAATTGAAGTAAATAATAATCTCTATATATAATAAAAGGATAGAAAAGTCCATTCTGTACATCCCAAAATAATGAAACAACTAGTTTTCATTATAATATTATTTTAATAGTTTTGTATAATTATATCCAAACTTGCAAATGAAAAACAAGACTGACTTAGAAAAGCTATTATATAATATACTTAAAACACAAAATTATTTTTGCTACAGGAGACAATACGAAAGCAACGGTTTTGGGTTCAATCCGTAATTAGACGACGAATACATTAGATTATTTTGTTTGCCTGCTCTGATAGTACAAGATTTTAGTTTCGCCTTTTTACACTTATTGTCTCAAAATGTATTACACATATTAAAATTACATATAGTGTATTTTCTAGCTTCACCATGTATCCTATAAAAATGAAGCTAAAAAGAGTGTTAAGCTAGTGTTAAGTCACTCTTTTCCCTAATCTCCGCTAAAATTTCCAAACACTTCGTGACGTTTTTCTAAAATCGAAATTTCATTAACACTAGCACAACGATCAGAACAAATCGGCTTTCTTACATCCAAATAAGTAGATGGCAATAAAACGCCACCCCTAGTGAGACTAACCATTCTAACGCCATAAAGAACGTTACGGGGTGCCTGCAGGGGGTCTTTGTACCATTTGATTGCTGTCCACAGCGCCCCTGAGGTGCCTGACCCTATTGCAATGATATGCCATACTTGCTAATTGTATCATTAGCTGGCGATATATTCATATTTATTATAGTTTTATATCAGAAATGTTAGTTTGAGTGATGAGTGTAAATCGACAGTTGTAGGTTCGATTCTCAATTTAAAGAATTATTATTATATTTAATTTAATTTATGAGGCCAGTCGTGGCGCAGTGGCACGAAGTGTGACTGTAAAACCTGGTTGTGGAGATCCCACTCGAGGAGATGATATATTTACTTAAATTTATATTTCCATTTCTTCGCTCTGGTGTCGAGGTTAAGCGAGGCGTTGAGTTCTGCCACTCAACACGCAATACCTCCAGATTTCGGCAGAAAGTGGAGAACCGAGTGTCTTAACACTAGGTTCCCTCTGCCTACCCTGTTGTGTGCGGGATTCAGCGCTGATGAATGAAGCTGATTTAATTTTTGTTTTAATTTAATTTATATTGGTAGATAAAATGTGGCATTGATTTCCACTCAATACGCAATGTCACGAAAATCGGGTGATCTATTGCCAAAATATTTTTGCTTTCCTCTATCCACAATTAATGAAACGTGAAGAACGACCTGACATGATAAATATAAAAGCAAACGCAAAAAAGTAAATACTAATTTAAAAATCGCTTTATGTAACAAAAAAAAATCAATCTCATCATAACCCTAGCTTTTTTGAAGTCAAGAACATATTTAGTTAAACAACTTCAATTTCTAAAAGGCACTTTGAATGTATGAAATATTTTAATAGAGTATAAGTGTATGTGGGAAATACAATACGGCCAGTGATAGCCGGGGGCGATACTTGTTTTAGTTGGTTGCATTTATTGTTAGTATGAAAGAAATGAAGAATTAATACGAATAAAATTTACACTTCATTTATTAGAGTAGTGCAATTGGAGAAATAAATAATATGGAAGCGTTTGGCGCTGCGTTCTCTATACTAACACGCTGGGGATAAAGCGTGAAGCTAAAAAAAAAGGAAGCAAATAGAAGAAGAAAAATTTTAATCATATTTTAGTCTATGGTAATTAATTAAAACATTAGAAGCGGTAATTTTATTTTAAATGTTGTATTTTTCATAATTGAGTAACATTGTTTTTTCTTGTCTATTAAATTTAAAGTGATCTAAATTTATGAAGAAGTTTTTAGTTACAAACTAAAGAGACAATAATAAAATAAAGTAAATGAGAACTACTGGTTACCGCAGTCAAAAATAAAAATAAACTATGTCGCTGAGTAGAAATCGTATTCATAACCGTCGTATTTACAATTAGGATATACATATATCTATGTGTACGATAAAAACTATGGGAAAACTTTTGAAGCATTAGTTAGCGTCTCCTTGCGATATACAAATATGTAACGCTTAAGCTCATATTTCATATTTTTTGAAACGCTGTACAGACCTTATATAAATAATGAGGCCGTCGTGGCGCAGTGTGACAGCGTTACAGTTTAAGCGCGTAAGTTGTGGGTTCGATTTCCACTCGGGGAATTCTTATGCTTCACGCTGTATCCCGCACTTAACAAGCAAAGGGAACTTGAACCAAGTGTTAAGACACTTCGTTCCCGATTCAAACACTTCTGTTCTTCACTTTAGGCCGAAATTCTTGAGGCATTTTTGGGGATATTATTATATACTTTTTTCCATTTGCGAGATACAACGTGACACTATACCATACTTTATAATCATGCAATAGCACATTAAGGAAAAATATATTTATTCTTAACAATTTCTTATCACATGTCATATGATAAAAAAGTATGACGAATCGTTTTTTACAGCTGTGGCTAATATGAATAGCTATTTCATCATCTTGGCACAGAGCAGAGTGGCGCAGTGGAAGCGTGCTGGGCCCATAACCCAGAGGTCCGTGGATCGAAACCACGCTCTGCTAGAATATTTTTTTTACAAAATGTATAATTTATTTTCTATATTTTTTTCTTTTACATAAACAAAAATGAATATTATAATATGTATTTTTTAAGATACTTTTTTGTTCTTTTTTAATAATTTTATACAGGAGGTTAAGTATTCACACTACTTACTAATATAAATATTATATGTTCATACTCTATATTGATATAAGAGGAAATGGCGCAGCACAGTCATGTTCACAGTGTCTAACTATACTGTGATTCAATTTCCACTAGAACAAAAGATTAATTTTCATTTCTCCGTTTTGGTCACAAGACTGAGATATCTCGAAAATTTGATGAAAATTAGGAAACTAAATGTTTTAACGCAGTAAGGTAAATCCCGCACTTAGCAGAGTCGCTATGGAGTATCTAGTGTTAGAAACACTCCGATTCTCACTTTCTACCCAACTATTCTCTCTCTCTCTCTGCCTATCCTGTATATGAAAGACGGGTGAACAATTTATTTGCGTAAAGCCAAAAGAAATCATTAGTTAAATATAAATACGTTACTTTTACGTCATTTTAGTCACTGTCCAACGCAAACTGACTCTACAATTAGAGTCTAACCCATTTGGCTCTCTATCTTCATTGTTACTTTGCCAAGACCATTCAATTGATTGATTTCAAAATGTTTATATTGAGTGGTTACCCACACTTCCTTAAAAAATATTTTTATATATATATGACTAGGATAAAGATGTTTATGCAATGTAATATAAGATGGAGCGTAGCGTTGTATTCCACTATTCATTTCAAAAATATTTATAAAATTATATATTTTATATAAAATAAATAAAAATCGAAAAGTCAAAGATTTTTTGACAACAAAATAATTGTCTAAGATTGAATATATTATCTAAAAGAGTTTAGGTTCATTCTATGTTACAATTTTAAAATAATTATTATATTATATATCTTAAAAGCTATTTTAAGGTAAATTTTTAACTTCTGGCAACTCTATAACGAAAGGCGAACAGTGGGATAGTGATAATTTGCTAAAATACTATCATTTAAGATTGTACTTTAATTTTGTCGCTTTTGGTTAAACAAAACGAGGTAGTAGGTACGCTACCTATATTGTAATATCTCTAAGAAAAATCTTATTACATCAAAATATCGTTCACTATTTTTTGCCCATTTATTCTCCTCTCTCTACACCCGTTCCAAAAACATCACTGAAATTATGGAAAATCCACAATATCTTTAAAATATAATAATACTTTTATAATTATTGTCTGCCTTAACATTCTAAATATAGCTATAGTATACACAAAAATAGACACGCCACATTTTTAGCTTCTGGGAACACTAAAGGAAAGAGTCCCTAAAACGAAGCAAATTCAACAACGTTTTGTATAAAAACAACTGACAGACAAACAAACAAAATGGTTTATTTTATCATGGGATATTGATAATTTGTAACACGCGCTCCCACCACGCTACAGTGGCTCGGTGTTTTTTTAAGCGTCCATCCCGTGGCTCTGTTTTAATAGCAAAAATTTTGTTGCATCAGGCCGAAATTGTGAATTCGCCTCGTGATTATTTTAAGAGGGTGGTTTATTTATGTATGATTGTATGTACCGTATGTATGTATGTTTGTATGTACTTGATATTTTATATAATAAGTTAATTGTAAACATATGTAAGATTTTGGCTTTATTTCATATATTTTTAAACATTTTTTAAAGTGTTATTCCACACTTAGGAAAGATTTTTTTTTATTTTTCTTATAATTATAGTTCTTTTTTTATTTTTAAGCTGTACCCTGCATAGGCATATAGCAGAGTAGGCCGAGGGAACTTAGTGCCACGCAACCATGTACCGCTCATTTTTTGATATATTATATGTTGAGTACTGAAAATCAATGCCGCCACCTTGTTACCAGGGTGAAGAATTGAGAATAGTTTTCTTCTCTTGGTGGGATTCGAACCTATTGCCGTCGTATTGTGTTACAGACAGACGTTGTGCACATATTTATTTATGTCTGTGGAGCCACTTGGTTGGGTCAGTAAGTTTAGCTTGCGCAATTGTTGTCAACTTTAATTTTTTTCTTTATATTTAAAACATAAATCAAATCTGTAGTCCTGTCCTGATAAGTAGTAAGTAAAAAAAATGTATGAATATATTCTTCTTATGAATATGCTTTGTATTCAATACAATAATATTTTTGTTGTACAACAATGCTTTGTAACAATTATAATAAAATATATTCATGGAAAAATATTTTTCTTAATTTTATATTAAAAATAAATTTAAAAAGAGATCTAAAAATAATTTAGATATTTATATTAAGATATTGACAGCAAAACGAAGTTTTATCATAGTAGCTTATTTAATTTAAACAAAATTAAACTAATAGAGACGCTACATTGAAAAGTAATTGCGTATGAGCATGCCTCGTCTGACAGCGTCGCCCTCGCCGTAGCAACTTTATTAGACACCCTCCACGCATTATTATGTAGATTCCAATTTAAAACCACTTGTTATCTAGTTAGTGATGAAAAATACCTAACTTGGAACCCCCTAAATTAGCCTCGGGCTGCCTACTTCACCATTCATAATCGATGGCATTTGACAAACGAACCGTTCTACTGTCAAATTTTAGTTTTCTATGTAACAAAAGATATCACCACCCTCAAAAATAGTTAGGAAACCTATTTTTCAATGGAATTTCGACTCTATATGTAGAGCATAAGGTTGTAATGATTTTTTTGTGGGTTATAAAGTAATTTGGTTTAGCAATGCCTGTACCAGAGGTGCGTAATGGTGCCTTGTTATGATAATCGCCGCCCTGAGGCCAGAGGGCTGCATGCTGCTAAGATGGAGTGGTCATCGATTGAAGTTGCCTTAGCTTGCTACTTTAAGTGCACATACTTTTATATGTGTAAGAGAATTGTATGTAATAGTTTGTCAATTGTATAAAGTACTTTTGAAATATACTTATGGAAGTTTGTTATAAATAAATGTATATATAAGAATACTTATACTACTGAGCGACTGACTGACTATGTGTAGTGGAAATAACATAGCGTAGAAACGCCAAATAGTATACGCCAATAGTAATTCACGGAAATAGAGTCTTGGGCTGCAACTAGTATTTATAAAATAATTATAGGAAAGTCAAGAATCGGAATCGGAAGGTATCGTTACAGTAGTGGTCGTGTTAAGACATTCTGCTAATCATAAACAGCCCAATTTATAAGATATTGCGACTTTAGTGGCGCCTTTTTTTCATTTCAATTCAACGCCGCACCTTATCTTCTTAGATATTGTCAGGACGAGAAACTGAGAATAATATATTGCCGCAAGTGGGAATTCAACCCACAACCTACTCGCTTACAATCAGATGTTTAATAGAAAGCTCAAATGTTTTAGTAGGGTAAGTCAATTCAAGTCAGTTAAAAATATTTCAGCGATATTTAATTAAGACAAGCATTCTGCCAACTTGCCGAAGGGTTGCAAAGTTAATGACCAAAAATTATTAGTACAGTTGGTCCTAATTCACTTTTGAGTGGTCATGAATATAGTATTTAAAAGCAGCTTCACGCTTTTTCTAACATAGCAGAGTAAGTAGGGGGTTTTAAATATTAAGACATTCCGTTCTCCAAGCAGAACTGAACGTCACGCTTTTTCTGTTACCAGAGCCAGGTAAATACATTTATTCCCCTGAGTGGGGATCGAAGTTATAACCGTAGTGTTTACAGTCAGTCACTGTGGCGCTGTATCACAACGGCGTCAACTTTTTACATGCTTTTTTAACTTAAACATTTTATGACTCATACGACTTTCTTGTCATCATGCAGGATACAACTTAAAACTATTTTTTTTTTCTATTTATTTTTTAAACAATATAAGTACCATATGGGATTTTTATTACAAGCTAATGATAGAAAGTTACTTTTGTAGAGTAATAAAATAGAGCTCTTTGTCTTACCATAATCCTTCTTTTACAGTAGAATTTATAAAAATCCCATACAGCGTATTAACTCAGAAAAAAATCTTTTTACATAATATATAAAAGAATCAGATCGGTGTGGCGGGCACAAGCCTGTGACTGTAAACGCGACCGTTTTGGGTTCGATTCCAACTCGGGGGAATGAAATAGTTAATATTTTTGCACGGCTTTGAATTCACTCAACACGCAATTCAGCAAAAATAGCGAACGAAAGTATCTTAATGGGAAACGGAGTGTCTTAACACTACATTCTCAAGTCCTCTCTAGCTACGCTACGATGTTCGGAATACGCCGAGATTAATAAAATAAAAATACTATAAAATCTTCCGTTACTAAGAGGCCAACACACAACCCACTGACAATACTACTGGACTTAGACATTTGAAATAAATGGCATGTAGATAGGTTACACAGTGTAAGGGAACATTAGGAGAGTATTTTTTTAAAATTCTGCGGGGGCGAAGTAGTATATTCTACATTAATAAGTATTAAGCTCAGTGAACTCTACTATAACAAAAAAAAATTGTAAAATCTATCAAACACTATGTTATATTAAATGTTTAAACAAACATACACTTGTGTTGTGAAAAGCTAAGCTCTAAGAGACTGAAAATATGGTACTTTTTTTTTACCCAAGCGGGAATCAAACCCACCATCTACAATATTAATATAAAACTAACAATCAAACGTATACACCTATTTAAATAACCACACAAAGCCACATGTCACATCAAAGCGCCTTATCTACTGGGCAATGCTTTGTTTACTTACGTTCTTACACGCGATGCCTCCCCCCCAACCCTCCCCAACCCTCGATTCGCTATCTCTGTCACATTTTGACAGATTACCGTACCACGTGACACGACACAGTAGTTTATGCGATAAAATTAAACGGCTAAACAGATTTTGATTAGGATTTAACAATTATATAGATATATTCTTTGTTTTAAACACGAACGTTAGGAGCAGCGAGTTGCCTGAAAGACGTGGCGGTACTGCCTGAATGGCGCTTTCTCTCGTTCGGCTAAATTTTCAATTCAAACAGGGTCTTTATAAGGGTAGTGACGCTGTACAAAATTTACATATCGACGTAATAAACCAAGTCCGATTTAAATTCGGCGAGCGTTTTCTCTTTGCAAAGTTTGATAATGAAAAATCTTTGTTTATGTTAATGTTTTGCTCTTCGTATATCGCTCGCGTTTTAGAGAGAAAGCAGAGTTTTTCTCTTTTTTCTATTTTTATTATGGCACAGCATCCGATAGTTAATGCGACGGGTGTCCATTTGATGTCCAGTTAGAGAAATTAATTATTTTCATTTTACGCCCTGAATATAAGACATAGTGCGGCGTTGAGTTTCAACACTCAATATGAAATATCTCGGCAGTGCGTGGGGAACGGATTTTCTTAACACTAGGTAACTTTTGCCTACCCTGCAAAGCGGAGAAAAGAGTGGGGCTGCTCATATTAGACCAGTATATTTTATGCCAGACAAATAGGGAGAGCTATATTTTAACCAAAAAATAAATTATTAGCTTTACTGTGTTGCCATTAGGCAGTAATTATTATCTCGTTTTTACTTTACATGTAAACGGAAACATTGTGATCTTCGCTATCAAGGAAAGAGAAAGTACAATATTTTAATTAAGAATATGTTTGAGACCCGTTATAGTTGTGGGTTCGATTTCCGGTTAACGAAATGAAATATTTAATATTTTCATTTCTTCGTTCTGGTACCGCGGCGACGAGTTCTACCACTCAACACGCAATGCCCAGAATTCACCGGAATGTGAAAAACGGGAGAGTCTTATCACTAATAATAGAAAAAATGTTATGATATATCAAATTTGAATTGACAACCATCGCGAGTACGTCTTAACTGCTATGATAGCGCCTACATTAAATTACATACATTTATTTATTGAATCATTATAACATACCTCTATCATTAATATTTAAACTAGCATTTATGTAAATGTTTAGAAGATTTATGTCAGTTTGTCAACTAAACGTTGATATTATTCATATATAATTATAATATACATACTTAATTGTCATTCGTTCTGTTTACCTATATATTGTAATTTTTCTTTATTATTGCAAATTGGTATGCATGATTTATACTAAATGCCTAAGTGATTTCGAATTAATAAATGTAGATCTATCTGGATTGCGACTTGCGACGTTGAATTTCGTTGGATACACGCAATAACTCGAAAATTTGGACGAAAAGTGGTGGCGTGGTGGTGATAAATCGTCAACCAAAAAAAAAAAATTATATATATATATATATATATATATATATATATATATATATATATATATATATATATATATATATATATATATATATATATATATATATATATATATATATATATATATATATATATATATATATATATAT
>JAATLQ010035092.1:0-12584 GCA_013421005.1 Heliconius erato x Heliconius himera | reverse complement strand
GTGGATTGACAAAACTTGTTGTCTTGCCATCACATTTGTAGTCAAAAGTTGTTCCAATGCGCTTCATTAAAAATTTTATATGTTAGGTATGCAGACTGCCCAGCAATTATTTATTTGCACATGTCATCTAAAAATATATTTTATCCCTAAATAGTAATCCATTTAAGATTAGATAACACAATATAAGATAAGACATAACACCTTTTAATGCATATAAGGTATATAATTGAGCTTTTGTAATAAAAAAGTTTGCTTTCATCGATCGTGGATTCAAATACAACTTGGAATGTCCACTTGTATGTACTTGAAAAACGACGATCTCAATATAGAATATATAAATGTATAATGATAGTCACTTAATTATATTTTTTACTTGTTATTTAGTAACTTTGTCTCTATTTCTTTATTCACGCGTATTTTATAATAAAAAATGGTTTAAACTTGTATAAGTATGTGTAGAATAAGTAGGTATTTTCTGTGTGTGTCGTGAAGGAATTCTTTAAGGGAAGCTTTCGTACACCATGACCTTTACTGTAGCTTTCTATATATGGTAGCGTCAACACCGTTTTGTTACATATCTTTGTTAGGAATTTAGATTAAGATTAAATGAGAATTTAATTGGGAATTGTTATATGAAAAATAATTTAATTATGAGACGTTCGTGACGATGTGGGACAGCGTCTGACTTTTTGAGATATTGCACGTTGAGTGGCGGGAATCAACGCCGCACTTCGCCTTGTTTCCAGAATGAGGAAGTGAAAATAATTCATATGTTTTTAGCTTCACGCTGGATCCTGCACATAGCAGGATAGGCAGAGAGAACCTGGGTGTCTTGTGTTAAGACACTCTATTCCCACTCGTTACCAGAGCGAGGAAAGTGAAAATATTATATGTTTTATTTCCTCGAGTGAGATTCGAACCCACAACATTGTTGCGTTACGACACTGTAGATGTTGTAATGCACCTTTGTAACGCTGCGAAAAAGATTATATTTATAATACGAGTATACCATAGATATTTTCTTGATCTCAGAAGACACATAATGGTGTTCCGTGGTGCCACTTTACAGGTAACAAAATTTATAAAAATAATATTCATATGTATATTAGTAATGCAGAAAATGCGTATAGAATTAATATTTTATATTTCGTGTTATTGAAATAACAACATACAAGTCTAGAGATCTATTTATGACTGAAAAAATATATACTAACAGTTACTCTACGAAGAGTCAGAACTAAGCATAATAAATTTATATAACATTTTTTTTTTACTTTTATCTTTATCCTGCACATATAGTAGATAGAGGGAACTTGGGAACCTAATTAACTTCGTCCCCATTAATATACATCCGTTCCTACTTTCCGCTGAATTCTCAAGGTACAAGTACAAAACTTAATACAATAGTTTCAATTGTTATTTTCAACTAATTTCAAAGCAAAATTTTACAATAGAACATTGATTATGAAACAAGTCCGCGCAAATGAAAGCTCTACAAGACGCTCGGTTAAAAGATCAATAAAGCGATATAGGGACAATATATCTAGCGATAGTGGATGTCTGCCCATAATATTCTTTGGGGTGCATCTCATTTGGCTTAAGAACCTGCCTTTGTCAACAAAGTTGGGGAAGGAAAAATCAATAGCCACAGCGGCAGGCCTCGATCAGGACTCGCTTGTTTAACGTAACTCGGTGTCTCAATTTGAATATTTAAAATTTGTTACTAATGATTTTAATTATCTACAATTTTTGACTCTACCTATGTAAGACTGGAAAGAGTTAAGTACTAGTAAGAGTTTTGACTCTACCTTATAACATATTTATAACATATTAAAAGTAGTAATATGTACTAATATATATAATAAAAAAATCTTTAGCTTTATTACTAAAGATTTTTTTGGATTACCACGTCGATTTCAGAAACTACAGGTTGAAATTGATAAAATATTTTTGTGTCATATGTCACACACAACTCTTAATCATTTCCATTTGTGTGCACTACAAAAAGTTAAGTCCCGAAATTCCGTCACTTAATATGTAATGTTTGGAAAATTAAGTGGAAATAAGGAAATTAAGTGTTTTATCACTGAATTCGCTCAACCTCTACTTTACTATATGCGGGATACAGCGTGAAGCTAAAAAAGTCACCACCACCGTAGAGACGAAGCTCTATCGACTCTACAAAAACAATGTTTGCCTTTATTTATTTACGTGTTAGCGAATACATTGCTATAATGCATCTCTTTGATCCGTCCGCATGCAAACACTGTACAGTACATTCCCACTACCCTCGAACATGCAAATTCTCTGAACAAAAACAAGGGTGTCCATAATTCTCTTAATGCTCCAAACACCATTAATATTTTAAAACAACTAGATGAAAATATTCAAATCTCCACCACTTGTGATAAGCTGGATGGATGTTTGTGTGGGAGTGGCTTGGGTTATTTTTTATATAGAATACTAGTCCGTATTCATCATTATCATCTGCGGCATATTTGGGTAGACTCTAAAACCTTTTTTCCCGTAGGAATGTTCAGAAATCATTTCTCAGTGATTTCCTACTATCTCCAAATACCTACATACCAAATTTCCACTTTCTTAGTTTCTGATTTTGTTTGTTCATTGTATGTTAGTCATTACGTAATAAAATATTTTTTATATTTTTATTGATTTGATTTTTAAAATTGGAAGGTACAACACGGAAGTTATGTGTGTTGATTAAGATTAGATGATAAAATATTGGTCTTATGCATTATTTTCTCAAAATTAGACGAGGATGGACTAAAATTTATCTTAGCCCATTTCAAGTCAAGTTCTCTTTAGAGAACAAATTTATAGGTATATATTATGATTTAAAAATATAAATTATTTTTCAGTACGCTAAGAATTACAAAATAAAAAAATAGGTGAGGCGTCGTCGTGACACAGTGGCACAAGCATGTGACGGTAAACTGGAAATGCGTGGGATACAGAAAGTTAACATTAGGTTCCCTTTGCTTCTCCTGCTATTAAGGTAAAAAAAAGTAGCTCTTCATGTATTCAATAGACATTGTCTCTACAGTCGATAAAATGAGAAAAATAAAGTAACTACTGTCCCTATATTTTGTTTTTGTCGAAGTATGTCAAAACACACACTGGTATACGGGGAACAGAGTGAAAATATTTCTTCACCCCTGAATTTATCAGAAGGAGCTCACTTACTTCACTAAGACCACAATTAATATCATAATTAATATCATGATTTTGTCTACTTATATTTATGTGTTTTTCTATATAATTAGGCTATCATACATTTACATATATAGAAAAGTCGAATCCTGCTGCCAGTGGCGTGGACGATTAAAATCTATTAGTGCCATCGAAAGGGGAGAACCCATTATTATTCACATCACGCACAATTCGTACGCAAAACGTGTAATCTTTTTATCGGCGTGTCTGCCAGCGGACGAAATGGACTATCGATATCGAAACGTCACTAGCGTCCTTATAAACTCTATATTATATATGTATCTAAGTAGTTCCCGGCTGTTGGTCATTGTATGTATCATACATACAACAAAAAAATATTTTTTATCTTTAATGAAGCCCTCGCGGCACCGCCTGACTGTAAACGCGACGGCTGTAGGCACGATTCACACTCGAAATAATGGACTATTTCTATTTCTTCGCTCTGGTAAAAAGACAAAGTGCAGCGTGGAGTTCCGGCACTCCACTAGCAACGTCACAGAAATTAAGCGGGAAGTAAGGAATGAAGTGTCTTAACGCTAGGTTCCTGCTACCCATTCTGCTATTTGTAGGATACACCTCACTTTGCTATCCAAACTAGAGAAACGTATTTATAAATAATTCAGAATCATTTCATCTGCATCACACCTGCACTATAATCGTCTAAAATCTATATCGTCTAAAATTTTAACAAATAATATATATAATTTTTTACTATTTTGCAGAGTTGGTATAAAAATACCTTACATTTTGCTCGCTGTGTTGTGTTGCTAACAATGCTGTAAAACGATGTGTTATTCTAAATTCAAAAGAAGTCAGAAATATGTCAAATATTGTGTAGGAAGTTAGTACGTAGTAAGGAGTCAGGGGGAAACCTAGGTGGACCTGAGCATACAGTAGCGAATGACTGGAGGAAGGTCACGTACCGGAGAGACCGTCCCCGGAGAGCATGTATGAGAAGTTGATGATGGTGGACTAGGTGAAAGAGAGGCGTTCCGTTTTCTCTGGATACTTTGTTAGGGATACAGCAAAAAATATATCGAAACTCTTCAGTTAAAATTTAAACTGATAACCTTCGCATTAATGTATGAATGTCTTGACCGCTCCAAAATGTAGCTTTTTTATATAGAGAATATTAACGTTGCTCAAAGTAATGAAACACCTGCAAATTTCTATCCTGAATCGTGAGAGTTGTAGCGGGATCGGCCATACAAATCCCGGTTTACGGGATTGGGATCTCAGGTAACTTGCCTCTGTGCTTATATGTGTTGTTTATATCTGCAAGTGCCTTTTACAATGTAAGATTAGTAAAATGTCGTGTCAGTTGGAAACGATTTTTCATAATTATAAATAATGTAGAAAATTGTAGTTGCAATGGGTCGCCAAAGGATTTTTATACTTAAATACTAGCTTTTACCCACAGCTTTGTCCGCATGATCAAATGAAAATAGCTATATGTATGAGCTATGTACTCATTTTTATTTTATTTATTCATTTACTTTACGTTAAGTTACTTTAACCGGAGATATAGTAGATTACAAAAAAAAACAAAATCTATTTGTACTAGAATTTCCTGATATTTGGTGTCATATGGATTGTAAGTAAATATATCTTTAAGAGTTAATCAAGCTTAAACCCATTTCGTGTTTATCTCTTGACTTTTTATATACATATATTGTAACACATAATCACTTATAATATTTTTTTTATAATTTCTTCAATTTATATTTAGATACCATAATCACATTATAAACTGAACACGCTATGTATATTTTATGTATTCTGGTGTACGCCAAATAAATTAAAATAGAACAAAGTACTGAAAATAAATTTAAAAAAGAAATAAATTAACTAAATTAAAATAGATTTCTAAGTAAATTCCTTCATAGTTAAAATAAACTCATCCCAACCGTCTCTTATAAAAGGTGGTACGGTACAAATAGAATAACTTAGAACCGAAAATTCGATTAGTCGTGCAGCTTCAAGAGACTTGCGCGATGTGTGAGGTAGCGTGATAAATATGAATATCTATATGTATGTACATATATATGTACGTCCGTACATACCTCTAAGTCTACGTATATGTAAACGAGGCTGGTATTGTCTTAGAGATGAATTTCTCTAAGTCAGCAATGTTAGCTTAGTGGAGGATGTTCTATAATTTAAGTAGAGAATGCGTTGAGAGTACGATTTCAATACTATAGTATAGATTTTATATGTATAATTCTCTGTACATAGCAGATACAGAATAAATCAAGAAATTGAAGAAAAATCTGCAGATTTTTCTTCAATTTCTTGATTTATGCTGTATCTGCTATGTACAGAGAGAGATAACTTATTATTAACTTTTATTCGAGACATACATATGACATATGCCAGTCGTGGCGCAGGCACAAAGTGTGTCTGTAAAACCGACTGGGTTGTGGGTTCGATCCCCACTCGAGGGGATGAAATATTCATTTAAATTTATATTTCCATTTTTTCGCTCTGGTGGCGAGGCAAAGCTCGGCGTTGAGATCTGCCACTCAACACGCAGTGCCTCCAGAATTCAGCCAGCAGAATGTGGGAAACAGAGTGTCTTAACACTGGGTTTCCTCTGCCTACTCTGGTGTGCGTTAAACTGATTTTTTTATTTTTTTTATTCGATACATTGTGAGTAGAGTTGTTCAACTCAACGCCGCGCTTTTACTTTACTTTACTATTGTAGGTTCATTTTCTATTCGCGGAAATATGCGGCAACCATGCCACACATGGGATACAGCATCAAGCTAAAAAATAGACTTAAAGACATAGAACTCACTTAGGCATTCTATTATAATTATATCATATAATAATTACTTTTTTATTTATTCTAAGTAATTTTACTATTAAATTTTTTTTTAGCTTGTTGTTGTTATGGAATCAGGAAGGAAGGGTGGGACTCGTTTGGACATATGCAGACATGCTATTTCCTTATCCACTCCGATGTTTATTTTTTAGATATAACCCGGGTATTTAGTTAATATGTTTGTAATATATAGAGTGTGTAAGGTAGAGTATAGTGGGACAAATTCTTAGTATAAAGGCGGCTATTTTTAGTTTCAATTCCTACTTGTTTATTGTAATTAAATTAACATTCTTTTATTGAAGTAAAAATGAATGCGTAGTTGAGTTGCGCCAAGCAAATGTCTTTATTGATATGTCACATTGAGGAGAAAATGTGGAACGGAGTATATTAACAAAGAGTTCCCTATATATACTTTGACAAAAAAACGAGCGCTTAGCGTTAGCTTTTGATAATATTAATGTCTTGTTGTAATAAAACAATTTATGTACATGTAATTTCATTAGCAATTTTTTCAAAATGTAGGATAGATTTTTTAAACTTCATTTAATCCAAGTCCAAATTTTATACTTCTTGTTGAGTAACGTAACTCAACGCTGCCTTGTCAAAAGTGGAAATCCAAACTGATTCAAATGGAAATGATTTTATAAATATTTGCAAAGTGCAATCAAAGAAGGTTCAAATATAATCTCTAAAAGTCTTAACTGTTATCAACACTCTACCATACATAGGTAGCCTTATAGAACATACTAGAATCGAAAAGCCTCTACGTAAAGCTATCTAAGTATCATAATGTGAGATGTCACAGGAAGGAAGGGCGGTGACGCCGGACTCTTGTAGACGCCCTATTTCCTTGTCCTCCCACATTAATATCTGTTATCCGTTTGTTTCTTTTGATTTACCAATAAGAATGAACTTTGGGGTGATGTAGAGTATTTTTGGTAGAATTGTGTCAGTCGAAGCCAGAAAAAACTTCGGATTTGTAATTGAGTATAAGGACCTTACGTATAAGGGCATATGTTTTATCAGTGAAACTAGTAGCCTTTGCTAGCTTCTGTTAGTTAAATTAATGGCTCTTAATGAATTATGATACAGAACAGAAGGAGTTTCATTATCGGTATTAAAATATACTGTAACATTATTATTGAATAATAAATAAATGATAATATATAAAGATGGTGCAACCATGATTATATTATATAAATATGGACCTAAAAATGTAGTTGGCCCGAAAACTGAAATAAAATCAAAAATCAGGTTCACGCTGTATCGTACACAGCAGGGAAGGCAGATCGATGGGGATCGAACCACGACCAATCCGTTTTACAGTCACACTTCGTGCTGCTGCACCACGACTGGCCTCTAGAAAACTAAAATGAAAAGAGAATATCTTATCTATCGTTATTAAATAAAATATTGACATGTTTCTGCCTACTTCGATGTGTGCGGGATTCACCTGAAGCTGATTCTATAATATATAATATCGACTTTTCATAGATATCTCATCTTCATATTTGATAATTCAAGTACATAAACACTGGATTGTTTCTAACTTCACGTTTTATTACTAACGTTGTAGCCAGAGAGAACGAAGCGTCTAATGCTAACTATAAAATTTTCGATATACAAAAATGTAATGAGAGAATTATTATATACGGGCAGACAAAAATTCTGCATAGGGGATTTTTAGCTTTTATTTAGTTGATTGACATATCTATTCCTTTATTATGTACCTATAGAGATTTTCATTGAATATAAGGACTTAATTCTTTATTTGAAAAAAAAAATGTAATATCCATCTTACAAAAAGTACGAAATGTATAAAAGTTACAAACAGCAACATACATCAAGTTTCGCTACTGAAAACATTTCACCTCGAAGATAGACGGAAAGCAAAGAACGAAGTATCTTAACATTATTATTTCTGAATAACTTAAGCACTTTTCTAGTACGAAAAAATCAACATAAAAGGATAAAATCTGGCTTACGTTGCACTATTGACGAGACGAGAACTATTTAAACACATCTACTCTACAGGATTATCCCGATACCAGCTTTCCTTAAGAGTCATATCCGCCTTATCATTTAGCTCGTCATCAACAAGTAAAGCTAAGTTTCATTTGGGGTCAGCTATTAACCATTGACATGTCATCTTGAGATCGCTTGAGACCCTTAGAGATCTAAGGGCTGGGGTTTTTTTCCCAAATGCTAAACGATTTGGTAGTGATAAGGCGGAAACAATTTAGTGGATTACAGTACGATGTGTTCGGTTCCTCGTGTGAGAAGTCAATGGATATTAATGTATATTTGTTTTTTCTTGATTTTAGCTAAATTTTAATATAAAATCGAAAATAATTTTGAGTTATTGTCATGTATTTGAGTGTTTATTACGACTGTTATCAACAAAAACTTTGTTTAGATATATGTATGAAATATGATCTAAGTTCTAGTTTGCTTTTTCTTGATACCTCTGGTTAAGTTATTAATGGTAAATTGACTTCAGATGAATTCATAATACTCTGTCTCCTATCAAGATTATATCAAAATATTGCATATGGAGTGGTGGAGCTGAACGTCACGCTATATCATACCAGAACAGAGAATTGAAAATAATGAATACTCCTAAATGGGAATCAAACCCACAACCGTCGTATTTACAATAACAAGCTGCCCCACCGCTATCTTCTTCTTATATATAAAAAAAGTAGAATTCTTAAAATGATTTACTTAAAAAATCCTGTGTCAATATTCTCACATACTGATACGTAACCTTTCAGCGAAACTTTGGTACGACACAGCCAGTTAAAAGGCAGTAAAGGAGAGGAATGGGGCGAGGGCGATGTGTCAACAGATAGGCCCATCTACTGCTAAATGCACTAACTATTTTTTCAAGCGTGACCTTTTTGCGAGTGGAAACGGCTTTTCTTTTAGTTTACATAGTGGATTTTAAAGATGATATATATTTTCTTCAAATATGTATCTTTAATATAATAGCACAAAGTAGGCAGAGATAACTTAGTGACTATACTTTCCGCAGGAATTCAATACATTGTGTGTTAATTGGCAGAATTTTACCCTTTCGTCTTACCGGAGTGGTGAAATGGCACCACGATAGTATTCTTATAAAAAATAGCAATTTTGAACTGATATTGTATCTTTAAATTTTTTTTTGTACTTAAAATTGTTACCTTTTATTGATAGATTAGTTACTTTATGTATCGGTAAAAAAGTGCAAATTTACTAATAGGAAATTTTTAATTTAGATCATTCTAAAAAGGCAAAAAATGGGGAAAATTTATAACTAAGTGACTCTTCTCCATGGCTACCATTTTCGAAAATCATAAATTGCATACACAAAAACGAATACTTAGATTTGCTGAAATTAATTCGTATATTGCTTTATTGAATTTATTGATTTTCGTAAAACATATTATTAAAAGACTGTTACTTATAGAAGTAGGTTTAACATACTGTATCTAGTTTGCTCTGAGGTCGTCGTGCGACAGTGACACAGCTGACACATCGATGGGTCCTATGTATATGGGCCAAACTAACAATTTGGCAATTTTCACTTTTTTATGCCAAACGCATTATATCGATATAATTTATCGGGTCAGCTATTAAAAAATAGAAATTTCTGCATAGAAACAGGACTTTTTGTTAGAATATAACGGCCTATGTAGCACTCATTTAAACGTACAAGGGCCAAATAGTCATTTGAGACTTCTACGCGGGGAATTTCTACACATTTCTTTATTTTTGGGGCCAATCAGCCAGTTTGATACTTATACGCTAAACAGAACAATGATTGGGCTGTATTGACTGCAAAAGCTTAGTATTGTTTTTATTACGATCGTCATTAGATAGATAACAAAAAACGTCTCTTTTTCACGAGTTATGAGATAGAACGGCCAAAGTGGTAAATTGGCCCATGTACGTGTCTTATTGCGAAAAAATACACTTAGGCTCTAAAATATTTTTTCACTTTTGAGTTATTTGGGCGTTACTTTTAATTAATAATTGCCCAGATTATATACTATATATATTTTACTGCCCCCTTTCCTATTTTAAGCCAGTAATAAGCTTGTTAATTGCATTTAATTTTGATTAAAGATTTCGGAGTGACTCTTCTAAAACAATCAATATTATACATCACAAAAATAAACTATTAATATGCGTATTTCTAATAATAATCACTAATCAAGTAACATATCTACCGCCTTAAGTTCCGGGAAAAAAACTTACCAAGAAGCGTGACAGTGGATGAATGAATAGATTCAAAACTAATAAGACTTAAAAATACAGAGAAAACAAAATTTAGAAAATTGTTAGAGGTCATTTACATTAAAGTATTTGAATAATTTGATGAAGACACGAGGCGTTATACACTTAATAAGTTTTAGATCATTGGTTATTATTCTAAGCAATATGGATTTATTGATAACTGTGTCTTAGTAAAAGCACATAAGCATGTGTCTGTGAAAGCGACTATTTCTACTAGGGTTCTATTCTCCTCCGAGGACATAAAATATTTTAACTTCTTCGCTCGAGAAAAATTGTGGTATTGAGTTCCGCCACTCAGTGCACAATGCGCGGAAAGTGGAAGGCAGAGCACTAAGCTCCCTCTGCCTATCCTGCTTCATATGGAATGCAACATAAAACTGAGAAAATATATAATGAAAAATATGTAGTAATTATAAAAAAAATACTATTACAAAGTGTAATGATTTTATATTTATAAGTTTTAATATTCGCAATTTAGACTTGGAGCGGAAGAAGAAAGAGGTCCTTTAGAATAACATATTGCATTAGAATTTAAGATAGACATTGTACAAGCTTAACAGTATTTTACTCTAGAAGAAATATAAGTTCAGTAAAAGCCTCGAGGTGTTTGATTTTGTTACAAAAAGATGATGATAAACTAATTTAAACGAAACAATTTATTCATGTATGTTATGTGTATCATATAATAATAGACATGTATAATTTGTTTCTTACCTATAATAAAATCAAAATACATGCTACTGGATGCAAGAAGATATTTATTAATATCATTAGCTGTGGGCCAACAATAATAAATACTTCAATCAGTAAACCTATAATAGTCTAATCTAGTTCAAAATCAAACGAAATAGCCAGCGATAGAATTAAAAATTAAAGAAGGGTGTGACGATTTCAGATTTTGTATTTTGTGTATTTTGTAACTGTAGTGGCCAAAAGCAAGATTTTATTAATGTAAGCGATAAGCATCTTATCTTAATATAAATAAAAACATTATTTTCTTAAGACAGTACTATATGAAGGCCACCTCGTTTACCACCATTGAGAGAACTTCAAATTGTAGCTTCTTGATTCGATGATCTTAAACAAAACAGAGTCGTTACAGCTACTATATTACAATTAGATACATAATTTATGACATCAAAGAGATTCTGTTTAAACTAAAAATGAAAATTGCCGATTTAATCAGACATAAAAACCCAGCAGGACATATGTATTTGTATGTTTGATTTGTTTTGCTATCAGTTGAAAATTATAGAGGGACCTAATACAAAACATTTACGTTTTATAATATAAAAAGATTTGTATTAAAAGTCACATTAAAATCTTATATGAGCCAGTACGAACAAGAAGACAAATTGTTGAAATGGTTATTGCTGTTATAACCAGGTGCTACCGATAAAATTTTGTAAGAAGAAGGACTTGTGTCATTTATGTCGAAAATTATTATACCATCAGTTATAACAACAGTTAATAAGTAATTTTAATTGCCTCTAATTATATCATGTCAAATAAAGACAATAAGTGATTTTATCTCTTTATTTTTTGATAGATTTTATACAGACTTTATGTTTTGTATGTCCACGTCAATCCTTTTTTTTATTAAAGCTATTTTTACTAAATTGAATAGTTACATCTTACTAAAATTCAACATTCAATTAAGCTTTTCTTTAAGAAATACATTACATTTATATAGAGGGCCTAATAATAAACATTTTTGGGGCTAATTATTTTTAAAAACAATATGTAAACATGACTTTTTTCTATTACTTAAAGGATCTAACTGAAAACTCAGTTATCATGTCACCAAATCGTATAACGTATAAGTCTCTATGTGACATAGATACCACAATACCTAACTTACTATCATTCGTAATTATCAGTTGTTATCTTTGTCTCATTATTAATCAATTTTATAACTAAAATATGAAAAAAATATGATATATTATTATTTAGCATAATACGCGTAAAACAGCCAATGTGGTACATTGGCCTTTTTAAAGCGTTTTTAGAGAACAATAAATATAACAAAAACTAACGTATAAGGGCCATTGTGCAGTAAAAAAAATACTAGGATAAATATAAATAAAATACTACGGTATATATATAGAGGATACTTGTTTTAGCTGATAAGCAAAGTTTCATTTTCTTCGGATGTACCAACATAAAATTATAGCAAATTTAAACTTTGGAAGCCTCTCCTGTAAAGTTGTGATTTCGCGCTTTGGCCCTTATACTTAGGAGCCATCGA